>JAUIMM010000965.1:4872500-5120000 GCA_031769625.1 Taudactylus pleione | reverse complement strand
TCCTATTGCCTCCAAACTCCTTGAGCAGTTTGTCTACAACCACCTTGCCACATTTCTTTCCTCTCACTCCCTGCTCGACCCACTTCAGTCTAGCTTTCATCCTCTCCACTCCACAGAGACTGCCCTCATGAAAGTCAGCAATGACCTCCTTGCTGCCAAATCCAAGGGCCACTACTACCTCCTCATTCTCCTTGACCTCTTTGCTGCTTTTGACACAGTGGACCACCCTTTCCTCCTGCAAATCCTTAATTTCCTCAGTCTGCATGATACTGCCCTCTGCTGGCTGTTTTCTGACCTCTCTGACCATTCTTTATCTGTATCCTCATATTGCTCCTCTTCTCCCCCACTTCCTGTACCAGTAGCTGTCCCCCAAGGTTCTGTTCTTGGACCTCTCCCTGACCCAATTCTCTCCCATTTACATCTGAGAACTTATCTCCCTTTACACTCCCGCCCACCCACTTCACTCCACAAATGAATACTGCCTCTTCACCCAAATGATTACTTCCTCTCACTGTCACATCCAAGACTTTGTAGGGAACAAAGAATGCAGGTGCACACTAAGTACTAAGAACTATAATAATAAAAAAAATTCTGATAAACTCTACAATTAACACAGAGTATAAGTGAGGTTCTTAGTACATGTTTGGCCAAAGATGTTTAGCTATCCACCGCATCAAGGTGAACCCCATCAGATGGGTTCCTAACATCCCTGATACTAACACACTGTCAATTTATCCAGGACATACCTATAATAGTGCTCATTCTAATATGTAGACAGCTATGTAGGAACCTGTGCTGATTAAAACACCTAAGGGCAGGTGGGGATGGTGCTAATACCAAGCAAAAGGAGTCTCAGCCTTCAAGTGTACAGTATATACACAAATATAAAAGGGGGAGGGGGTTTGTACTACACACACTAATTTTAATCATAATAAGAGGTGCTACAATGCTGAGACTTGTAGTACAATGCAGGCAGGGGCGTATCTATAATGGGTACAGGTTGTGCGGGGCACTCAGGCCTCCGGGTCCAGGGGGGTCCACACCGCACACCCTGCACCCATAGGTAATTATACTTACCTCTCCACCGATCCCGATGTGCTGCTCCACAGCGCCAGAACGGCGCTGTAGAGCAGCAAACACTCACTGGGAAAATGCCGGCGGCCATTTTCCCAGTGTCTGCGCATGCGCAGAAAAGATATCCCAAGGAAAGTAGGCGCGGGCACACTTTTCCCGGAGACCCGCACATGCGCTGTACATTCTGGCATGCAGCCAGAATCTACAGCGCTCAGTGCCACCGTCAGAGAGGAGGGTGCCCATCGGAGGCTGCACGTGGGCCCCCTCCCCTCTTAAAATGCCCCTGAATGCAGGGAATAAAGAATGGTAATACCTCCTACTGTTTAAAATTAGGGTGTGCAGTCCAAGCCCCCTCCCCCTTACCTCCAAGACTGTCTCAAGCTGCTCATTTCCTCTGGAAGTTTGTCTCTCTCCCTATTAGTCTCTTCCTTCTCAGGGCCTGATTCACTATGGAACACACCTGCGAATGCAATAGCGATTACGCACACAGTTCAACTGCGATAGTATACTAATCCATTGCGATCGCAATGCCGCCGCTGCACTACATAATGACGCCCACTTTACCATACACAAATCCGTAATTTTTAGCAAGACTGCGAACACATTGGTACAATCGAGTACCATCGCAGCCTCGCGCACACTTGCACAAGCTCTGACCTTACTCAGAAATTGGTAACTTCAGCACACGCTATGAGGCCTCAGACTGCGTAGGGCATCGCAGTGGATAATTTATGCACACCCCTGCAACATCGTTGAGACGCTCTGGCTTGCTTGCGTTCGGCCGACCAACCCCCCATTACAATCCACAAACACCACTTCCTGTCAATCACTCTGCGATGGGTCTGCATAGTCACTGCAATCGCAGTCCCAATCGCAGTGGCTGGTTCACGCACACGCACTGCAATCCATATGCATGCGCAGTACGCAATAATTGTGCGTATTAGCAACTGCGTTCCTTGCTGAATCAGGCCCTGTGTTACCCAGGTCTGTCTGCCCCTTCCCTGTAGACTGTAAGCTCTCACAAGCAGGTCCCTCTTCCCTCATGTGCTTTGACTTCTCTCACTTATACAATCATCTCTTCCCCACTGCCTACAACGGCACCTTTCCCTTGGGTATTATTATGACTGCTGATACAGCAATGTTTATAAATCATGTCCATGTCCTGCAATGCTCTGTAGTGCAACTTTGTTCTTGTTTTATTCATACTGTTTCTGTCTATGACCTTGTAAGGCACTGCAGACCCCTTGCGGCTCCATATAAATAAAGGATAAGAACAATAATAATAATTCTACCAAATTCAATATAAAATACAAAATACGTGTACTTAAGGCTTTTTATACATAACTTTACTTAATTTTTCTTTCTTGACTTTCACATTATCCTAACCCTTGGCCAACATTCCTGTGTGACTGGGTCATACAGCCCACCAAGAACCTCTGCAATCTAGTTGGACCATTATGAAATAGGTAGCACTCATCCTTGTGTATCAGTGCCTATTTCTCTATAGATTTTGAGCTTGCAAACAGGACCTTCTTACCTCTACGTCTGTCTGTTATTACTCAGTCTTATTTTATTACTGTTTGTTCCCACCACATGGCCCTGGCAGGTAAGAGAAGGGAGATGGGGTCTTACTGTGGCTTAATGTAAAAGAGGCCTTACTATGGCATAATGTGTAAGGATCCTTACTGTGGTATAATGTGTAAGAGGCCTTACTGTGGCATAATGTGTAAGGATCCTTACTGTGGTATAATGTGTAAGAGGCCTTACTGTGGTATAATGTGTAAGGGGCCTTACTGTAGCATAATGTGTAAGGGGCCTTACTGTAGCATAATGTGTCAGAGGCCTTACTGTGGTATAATGTGTACGGAGCCTTACTGTAGCATAATGTGTAAGGGGCCCTACTGTGGTATAATGTGTAAGGAGCCTTACTGTAGCATAATGTGTAAGGGGCCTTACTGTGGTATAATGTGTAAGGATCCTTACTGTAGCATAATGTGTAAGGGGCTTTACTGTAGCATAATGTGTAAGGGGCCTTACTATAGCATAATGTGTAAGGGGCCTTACTGTGGCATAATGTGTAAGGGGCCTTACTGTGGCATAATGTGTAAGGGGCCTTACTGTAGCATAATGTGTAAGGGGCCTTACTGTGGCATAATGTGTAAGGACCCTTACTGTGGCATAGTGTGTAAGGGGCCTTACTGTGGTCTATACAAGAAACAACAAAAAGTATTCCCCCAGCACTCAGAATGAAATCAGCAATAAGATTTGAAAAACTACATGGTGGTAGATAATTCAGAGATCTCAGTTGCATATATTTGCAAAGATATGGCTAAGCCTCCGGGCCGCGTCACGGCGTCTCTGACCAAGTGATAGGGACCTCCGGTATCAGAGACGCCGTGACGCGGCCCGGAGGCTAAGCCATATCTTTGCAAATATATGCAACTGAGATCTCTGAATTATCTACCACCATGTAGTTTTTCAAATCTTATTGCTGATTTCATTCTGAGTGCTGGGGGAATACTTTTTGTTGTTTCTTGTATAGACTAACCCCTCCCTTACATGCACCTGAGTGATATTACTGAAGTGATTGAGCAGCTTCCAACTTGTATTTCTGTATTGAGAGGCATAGATGGGACCAGCGTTAGGAGGGCGTGCTGGTTCTTGTAGTGCCATTAGGAGGACTTAGGGGTGACTCCAAGGTAAGCTAGCTCTCAATTCAGGTATATTTGTATGTGCCATTATCATGTGGCCTTATATTGGGCAATTATTACCCAAATTGGATATAGTTATCAGTTTTGGGGATGAGTTTGGGGTGCGGTGCCCCTTGGGGTTGGTGTGGCTGGGCTGCTCTGGTGAGGCACACATTAACACTTTATTTAGCACTTTTACACTTCCCCATATATTTTGTGTATATATTAGGGGTGTGCACCGGCCACTTTTCGTGTTTTGTGTTTTGGTTTTGGATCTGGATCTTTCATCGTGTTTTGGATCTGGATTGGTTTTGCCAAAACCACCCTTTCGTGTTTTGGGTTCTGGGTTTTGTGTTTTGGATCTGTATTTTTTTTTAAAAAAGCATAAAAACAGCTAAAATCACAGAATTTGTGGGTTTTTCTGCTCCTATGCTATTATTAACCTCAATAACCTTAATTTCCACTCATTTCCAGTCTATTCTGAACACCTCACACCTCACAATAGTGTTTTTATATCCAAAAGATTGCACCGAGGTAGCTGGATGACTATGCTAAGAGATACGAGTGGGCAGCACAAACACGTGGTCCATCTAGGAGTGACACTGCAGTGGCAGATAGGATGGCAGTTTGAAAAACTAGGCCCCAAACAGTACATAATTCAAAGAAAAATAAGAGGTGCAAGATGGAATTGTCCTTGGGCCCTCCCACCCACCCTTATGTTGTATAAACAGGACATGCAGACTGTAACAAACCAAACATTTCAGCGCCAGGGTCTGCCACACGACTGTGGCTGAAATGATTGGTTCGTTTGGGCCCCCACAAAACAAGCTGGCAATTAATCTGTCCCTGCACAAACTGGCTCTACGGAGGCAAGATGTCGTTCTCATCCTCCTCATCCACCGATTCCTCACCCTCTTCAGTGTTGTGTACATCCTCATCCTCACAGAGTATTAATTCGTCCCCGCTGGAATCCACAACCACAGGTCCCTCTGTACGTTCTGGAGGCTGGTCTCCCTGGAAGAGTTGATAATTCATTTTATGAACATCATCTTCTCCACATTTTGTGGAAGCAACCTCCTACGCCTTTCGCTGACAAGGTTCCCGGCTGCACTAAACTCTCTTTCGGAGTACACACTGGAGGGGGGGCAACTCAGGTAAAATAGAGCCAGTTTGTACAGGGACCTCCAAATTGCTTCTTTTTCCTGCCAGTACAGGTACGGACTGTCTGACATGCCTACTTGGATGCTGTCACCGATGTAATCCTTTAACAGACAGACGCACGCTTGTCGCTGCTGCTTTAAGGATGCAGGTGCGACTACAGCCCACACATTTCACAAAGACAGAAAAAAAAAGAAGGATATTTTTATTGTTTGTGGAGTGCACTTTGAGGGTTACACCACCCTTTAACAGACAGACGCACGCTTGTCGCTGCTGCTTTAAGGATGCAGGTGCGGCTACAGCCCACACATTTCACAAAGACAGAAAAAAAAAGAATATTTTTATTGTTTGTGGAGCACACTTTGAGGGTGTCACCACCCTTTAACAGACAGACGCACGCTTGTCGCTGCTGCTTTAAGGATGCAGGTGCAGCTACAGCCCACACATTTCACAAAGACAGAAAAAAAAAGAAGAATATTTTTATTGTTTGTGGAGCACACTTTGAGGGTTACACCACCCTTTAACAGACAGACGCACGCTTGTCGCTGCTGCTTTAAGGATGCAGGTGCGGCTACAGCCGACACATTTCACAAAGAGAAAAAAATATATATATATTTTTATTGTTTGTGGAGCGCACTTTGAGGGTTACACCACCCTTTAACAGACAGACGCACGCTTGTCGCTGCTGCTTTGAGGATGCAGGTGGAATCTAGACGGGATTTGGAACCGGGGACACACTACCTCCATCAATTGTCTAAATCCCACTGCACTAATGGCGGATACCGGATACACGTCTAACACCAACATAGCAGTCAAGGCCTCAGTTATACGTTTTGCTTCAGGATGACTGCTGTCATACTTCATCCTCATCGCTAGGGACTGTTGGAGGGTCAATTGTTTAGTAAAAGTAGTGGTGTTCCTACTTCCTCTCTGGGATGATGAACAACTCCCAGCAGCAGCAACAGCACTAGGAGGAAGTGGTTCTTGATCTTTCCCTATTTTATTTTTATTGGAGAAAGTTTGGTCCTCTATTTATGTTATATTGATATATACGTGCGGCTAAGGCGCACACAAACACAGAAAATATTTTTTTATTTTTGCTAGTGCACTTTGTGGGTTACACCACCCTTTAAGAAATGAGCCAGCCGGCTCTTTACTTATGGGACACAGGCGCACGCTTGGCACTGCTCCTTGTTGATGCACGTGCAGCCACAGTGCACACAATTCACAAACACAGAAAATATTTTGTTATATGGTTTGGAGTGTACTTTGGGGGTTACAGCACCCTTTAACGGTCAAGCCAGCCGGCCCTTTACTTATGACATAGGCGCACGCTTGGCACTACTTTGTTGATGCACGTGCGGCTACTGCGCACACAATTCACAAACACAGAAAATATTATTTTTTTTTGGTTTGGACTGGAGTGTACTTTGGGGGTTACAGCACCCTTTAACGGTCAAGCCAGCCGGCCCTTTACTTATGACACAGGCGCACGCTTGGCCCTACTTTGTTGATGCACGTGCGGCTATTGCGCACACAATTCACAAACACAGAAAAATAATATTTTTTTAGCACTTGGGGGGAGCACCCCTGATGGACAGAGCACCCCCTGGACAACACTACAGCACCCCTTTAGGACTGGGACACTGCACAGGACTTTGGAGTGGACACAGCCCCTATGGAGAACTGACTGCACAACACAGTCCAGCCAGCCCCTATGGACTTTGAAGTAGTGGACACAGCCCCTATTAACAACAGCAGCACAGCACAACACAGCCAGCCCCTATGGACTTTGAAGTAGTGGACAACAGCAGCACAGCGCAGCACAGCACAACACAACACTACTCTGCACTACACTACACTACACTACACTACACTACACAGCCCAGTCAGCCCTAACTCCCACCCTCCCTCTTCACTGTCCACAGCCGAGTGAGAAAATGGCGCCGACGCGGGTACCTTATATAGGATCCAAAACCCGCGAGACCCGGAAGGCGGGATGATGACGTTTTGCCTCGATTTCAGATCCGAGTCAGGCGGGAAAAGTCGAGCCTGACTCGGATCTGACTCAGATCGGGGGGGCTCGGGGGGGTTCGGATTTCAGAAATCTGAACCCGCTCACCCCTAGTATATATATATATATATATATATATATATTTATTTTTATTTTTTTTCTTAGCTTTTTAATTACACCTTCACTTATTAATCCTATACTAACACTTTAGTCTCTCACTAGTGTGCTTCGCTGGGGTGGCTGGCTATCGCCGGCTTTTTTGGGGTTCTGCACCCCAGATTCTGACCAAGTGATAGGGACCTCCGGTATCAGAGATGCCGTGACGCGGCCCGGAGGCTAAGCCATATCTTTGCAAATATATGCAACTGAGATCTCTGAATTATCTATCACCATGTAGTTTTTCAAATCTTATTGCTGATTTCATTCTGAGTGCTGGGGGAATACTTTTTGTTGTTTCTTGTATAGACTAACCCCTCCCTTACATGCACCTGAGTGATATTACTGAAGTGATTGAGCAGCTTCCAACTTGTATTAGTGATTTTGGCTCTATCAGAGCCAAAATCACTCCCACTGACATCACTCGTGATGTCAGTGGGGCCAGCTTCAGACGGTAGGCGTTCCCATGGGAACGCCTCTGTCTGGCAGGCACGCCCCCAGCACGCCCACCAAAGGGGGCGTGCTGTCAATCAACATCGACAGCACGCCCCCTTTGGTGCGAGACCCGGAGCGATGGAAAGCCCGTCGCTCCCCGGGTCTCGCGCATGCGCACGACGGAGCTCCCTCCGTCGTGCGCATGCGCAGTGGGGAACATTGACCCGCTTGCGAGTGTATTGCCGCTCGCGAGCGGGTCTGAATGACCCCCAGAGTCGGATCACGAGATAGCAGCACGTAATCGGAGTACTGTCCGTATCCAGCTGCCTATGGTGAACCACATGACTATCTGTCATATAGGAGGATTGACTCCAATATGCGACAGGGACACGTGACCGGACTATGGCCCTGATTCAGAGCACATAGCATATACGAGCGCGCAAAATGATGGGCGCGATGGTCCATCGCGACCATCGGAACTGCGAGTAAAAGCCTGCGGTTGAGTTTCTCAACCGCAAGGCCAGGAGTGATTTTGGCTCTATCAGAGCCAAAATCACTCCCACTGACATCACTAGTGATGTCAGTGGGGCCGGCTTCAGACGGTAGGCGTTCCCTTGGGAACGCCTCCATCTGGCAGGCACGCCCCCGGCACGCCCACCAAAGGGGGCGTGCTGTCAGTCACCATCGACAGCACGCCCCCTTTGATGAGACACTCCGAGCGAAGGAAAGTCCTTCGCTCGTCGGGTCTCGCGCATGCGCACGACGGAGCTCCCTCCATCATGCGCAGTGGGGAACATCGACCCACTTGCGAGCGTACTGCCGCTCGCGAGTGGGTCTGAATGACCCCCTATGATGGGTATTGATCGCGGTTATGGAGATCTGAAATTTAAAGATCAAGGTAATCAAGATCTAATGACTCTATACAAACTCCCTTATGGGAGAATATGTAATAAGATAGCCGTGATTGGCGGAGAACAGGGGATAAAATATAAATAGCACTCCCTTGTTTACATCACGTGATGAGATACCGGGAAACCGGAAATTCTATTATTGGTTTCTATACATTACGGAAAAAGGTTCTTTTGAAAAATTGGTCTGCATTCTAGCTGTATACACCTGTATCTATATATGTATGTTTTACATGTACATTTGGTGAAAACCAGCAATGGTTTTATCTGTGGTATTTTTAATTGAAATCAGGTGCCATCTAATAACCCTACTTAAGGGTATAAAAGCACCATGCTTGATACTTATTACTTACCTTTGATAAAGCTGCGCCTAGACGCAGGGAAACGCGTCAGGACTTTTCTTGGATATCACCCTCACCTCATTGATCTTTATTGGGACATCGTTTGAAATACCATTTCTATTCCATATCTCTTGGAGCTAAGGATTCAGCAATTTGAGAGATCAAAACTTTTTACTGCATGCAGACATTGCTGCTTATTCAACCGCACTCCCATTAGCCCTTGGAGCTAAGGATTAAGTGATATGAGAGACACCATCCTTGCTGCGCACAGAAATTTGTTGACCAGTCACCGCATGAATTGAGGACCCACTATTGGAACCACCATACACAAGGGATATTCCTCTAGCGGCATTCAGGTATATCGTCAAGCAGCTAATTGTGCTACATAGGACACCGCAATATTTGAGGACCCACCAATTGTATTATAAGATCATAAGGGACATTCCTCTAGCGGCAACCAGGAAGAAAATCTAATGAACAGTCTCCATTCAATGTAATATCGATGGTACCCCATAAGGACCATACATGAAAGTATTATCACAGATATGGGGTTATGGGTGAGAATTCATGATTTTAATGTTAAGTGCTTACTGTATTTATCCTATTGTGGAATCAGTAGCATTCTTATATGTAATAAATCTTTTTTTATTTACAAATACCACAGTTTTTATGTTATATATGCTATCTAAATTTCACCAGCGCTACTTGTTTTTTTGTGTGTAGCTACTTGTTGCGGCCTGGGAGCTGTAGGTGGGAGATGGTAGCGTGGAAGCTACTTGTTGCGGCCTGGGAGCCGTAGGTGAGAGATGGTAGCGTGGAAGCTACTTGTTGCGGCCTGGGAGCCGTAGGTGAGAGATGGTAGCAGGATAGCTGAATGCAGCAGGCTTACAGATAGCACTGGTCTAGGAACCAGCAGGAGCCTGGGATACACTGGTACTCAGAGATACAGCTATAGCATAAGCTGTACACCACGGAATGTAACGAGATGTTCAGGCCCAGAATGCTATCAGGAGAGGATATATATACCCTGGGTCTGGCTGCAATTGGTGGATATGGACAGGTGGTCTGGTAGTAGCATTCTGAGTGGTGGAAGGCACAACATGCAGAGGGAGTATTCATCTCTGCAGCACTACACCTGTGATTCCAATCAGGGCTGGCAGTGTTCACAGACAGAGGAGAGTCCAGGTGGCTAATCACTGTGGGAAGGAGAGCAGTCTGCACACACAGAAATGTTACAGCCAGCATGATTCAGCCAGAGCAGATCTCCCAGGAGAATTACAAACACAGATCCATGGAGCAGCTGGCAGAGGTAAGTCTCAAAGCAAAGGTAAAAACTAGCCAGGATTGTGACAGTACCCCCCTCTTCATGGGTGGACTTCGAACACCTAAATAAATACATAGGAGAACAATGAAAAAATGAGACACCCGGAAAACTGAAAAACTTTCTTCCAACATGACATTACAGGAGCTTCAAACATAGGGGCACCATAATTCTTGAAACATCTCTTTAGACATCTTCTCAATTCTTACATTTATTGGGATACCAGGAATGGAAATTCTTCATAGGGGATGGTTCAAGACCTTTGTCGATTCTTCTTTCTGCTGCGAGAACGTTTTGTGCCAACCAACAGACATGGGACCTCTGGTAACTCCCGTGGAAATACATCACTGGAAAGGACAGGGTCAAATGGCAGATGGTTTTCAGGGAATGGAGAATTATCATATGCAGGATCGAGTTCAGACTCCGAGTCAGTATCTAAAGGTAAAATAGAAGGTTTAGTAGGACTTTAACTTTGATAGGACTCCTGGGAGAAACTAAGTGAAATATAACCAATTTTGATTGGTGTTTTGGGAGGTACCGCAGTATGAAGAGGACAAGGAGGTGGGCGCACATCTCATGTTCAGGGATGCCGATTCTATAGTACCACTTTCCTTGGATGCTTCGAATTCAGCACATTGGCCCTTGAAAACTTGACCTTGTTCGGATTTCAGGGAAGTGGAGGACTCAGCAGAGGATGATTCCTTAGTAGAACCGACAGACTGCTTGGACCGATTTTCAGGACTGAGAATTTTACTAGAATTTCGTTTGACAGGTTTAAGACCAAATTCTTTAATAACAGCTTCACTGAAAATCTTTATTTTTAGAAGCACAAAATCTTGAGACTCGATGAAAGGATTGGCCCAGACCAATGCCTTACCTCTAAAGGAAGAGAGAAGGTACTTAGTAAAGTTGGTAGGAGTGATACCACAAGCTGGATCTGCTTCCATGATTGCAGCATATTGCTCCAGTAATGCAAAGTATTGCGATAAGTCCCCATCAAAATATATGCATCCTGGAGTATCTGATGAAGTTTGTGTGTTCGAGGATTGTGGAGCACATTCAGGTGCAGGGCTGGAAGAGACTTGAAGATGCTCCGATTGATGAGGAGTCAAAACAACTGAAGTTGACAGCTGTTCGGTACTTGGACCAACTAGAGGAACTGGAAAGAGTCCTGAGGAGCCAGAGACAGCAGCTTCAACGATCAAGGCTGAGAACAGACTTCAGGAACTGTCATCCTCTGGAACGATATTTTCAGGAGATGCTGAACAGGAGCCATGATCAGGATTAGTAGTACATGACACTTCTTCCTGGGAATTGGAACCCGCTCCTGGGGTACGAGACTTGGAACCCCCTCCTTGGGCATGAGACTTGAGACCCCCTCCAGGGGTGCGAGGTATGAGACCCCCTCCCGGGGTGCGAGACTTGAGTTCCCCTTCTGGGGAATGGGACTTGAAATTCCCTCTTGGGATATGAGACTTGAGACCCCCTCCTGGGGTGCGAGACTTGAAATCCCCTTCTGGAGTGAGGCACTTGAATTCCCCTCCTGGGGAATAGCACTAGAAACCCCATCCTGGGGTATGAGACTTGAGACCCCTTCCTGGGGCATAACTCTTGTAACCCTCTCCTGGGGTGAGAGACTTAAGGTCCCCTCCTGGAGTACAGAACTTGACACTCCTTGTTGGAGTATGGGACCCAAAATCCCCTTCTGGAGAAGCTGACTCAACTTTTTCTTTTGGGGTATGGAAAATGAACCCCCATCTTGTGGTATTGCGAGGACAGAGACTTCCTCCTGGGGTGAGTGACTCAAAACCCCTTCTTGGGTTACGAGACTTGAGGGCCCTCCTTCGGTTGAGAACTGGAGTCCCCTACTGGGACAAACAGAATCCAGGCTGAGACCGGAACAGGCAGGATACAGGATGGGACTGGAACAGGCAGAATCCGGGCTGGGACCGGAACAGGCAGAATCCGGGCTGAGACCGGAACAGGCAGGATCCAGGCTGAGACCGGAACAGGCAGGATCCGGGCTGGGACCGGAACAGGCAGGATCTGGGCTGGGACCGGAACAGGCAGGATCCGGGCTGGGACCGGAACAGGCAGAATCCGGGCTGGGACCGGAACAGGCAGAATCCGGGCTGGGACCGGAACAGGCAGAATCCGGGCTGGGACCGGAACAGGCAGAATCCGGGCTGGGACCAGAACGGGCAGAATCCATGACTGGACCGGAACAGGCAGAATCCGGGATGGGACCGGAACATTGACACATGGTATTACTGCTGGAATTGCAAAGGGAACAGTCTTTGATAAAGTGGTCAGAAGCTACACAATAGAGACAGAGATGTAAATCTTTACGTCGCTGGCGTTCAGCCACAGAGAGCTTGGGGCGGGGTTAACTTCGATGTCTCACTTTACTTGGCATGGACAGAGGTAGCTCTAAGAAATTCAGGAATGACCTGACAAATTTTGCTGAGTAGAGCCTTTAGTTGTTCCAGCAGTTGATGGAAGATAGTTAGGGGTTCAGTTAAGATTTGGGTATCATCTAGCCGGTTAGTCAAAATTTGCAGAAGCTGTAGTACTTGATGCTGTACCGCCTCCTGTGAATCCAAGCGAGTGATTAGGTTACGGAAAGCACTTGATCCAGGATTAGGTGCTTGATCCGCCACCATCGTTAGGCCTGAACATACTGTCACAACTGGCGTTTGTGAGTTACCTGTCTCAGGTGATGAACTGGAATCACTGGAGGCCAGCTGGACTGGAACCATGGGTAACGTGAATAGCTCTTTTAATATAAGAATTGGGTAGCAGTGAGAACTGCCTTTGATGAATGACTGGAACTGGAAATTTGAAACTTTGGAGTGGGACCAGAAGTAACTTGGAGGGATCGGACTGGGACCGGCAGGTAGGCTGACTGAGCTGGTCGGGGTACCAGTAGATGAGCTTGCAGATGGATGGTAGCACGGAAGCTACTTGGTGCAGCTGGGAAGCCGTGTGGAGACTGATGGTAGCACGGAGGCTACTTGGAGCAGCTAATGAGCCGTGAGGTGAGTGGACTTGGAGGAACCGGCAGGAAGGCTGACTGAGCTGGTCGGGTTACTAGTAGATGGGCTTGCAGACGGATGGTAGAGTGGAAGCTACTTGTTGTGGCTTGGAAGCGTAGATGTTACCGTGGAAGCTATGTGGAGTGGCTGGGTAGCCGTGTGTAGAAGCTGGTAGCGTGGAAACTACTTGAAGCGGCTGGGTAGCCGTGTGGAGAAGCTGGTAGCGTGGAAACTACTTGGAGCGGCTGGGTAGCCATGTGGAGAAGCTGGTAGCGTGGAAGCTACTTGGAGCGGCTGGGTGGCCATGTGGAGAAGCTGGTAGCGTGGAAGCTACTTGGAGCGGCCTGGGAGCCGTAGGTGAGAGATGGTAACGTGGGAGCTACTTGTTGCGGCCGGGCAGTAGGTGAGAGATAGTAGTACGGAAGCTACTTATTGCGGCCTGGGAGCCGTAGGTGAGAGATGGTAGCGTGGAAGCTACTTGTTGCGGCCTGGGAGCCGTAGGTGAGAGATGGTAGCGTGGGAGCTACTTGTTGCGACCTGGGAGCTGTAGGTGAGAGATGGTAGCGTGGAAGCTATTTGTTGCGGCCTGGGAGCCGTAGGTGAGAGATGGTAGCGTGGAAGCTACTTGTTGTGGCCTGGGAGCCATAGGTGAGAGATGGTAGCAGGATAGCTGAATGCAGCAGGCTTAGATAGCACTGGTCTAGGAACCAGCAGGAGCCTGGGATACACTGGTACTCAGAGATACAGCTATAGCATAAGCTGTACACCACGGAATGTAACAAGCTGTTCAGGCCCAGAATGCTATCAGGAGAGGATATATATACCCTGGGTCTGGCTGCAATTGGTGGATATGGACAGGTGGTCTGGTAGAAGCATTCTGAGTGGTGGAAGGCACAACATGCAGAGGGAGTATTCATCTCTGCAGCACTGAGTCAGAACTACACCTGTGATTCCAATCAGGGCTGGCAGTGTTCACAGACAGAGGAGAGTCCAGGTGGCTAATCACTGTGGGAAGGAGAGCAGTCTGCACACACAGAAATGTTACAGCCAGCATGATTCAGCCAGAGCAGATCTCCCAGGAGAATTACAAACACAGATCCATGGAGCAGCTGGCAGAGGTAAGTCTCAAAGCAAAGGTAAAAACTAGCCAGGATTGTGACACTGATCTTTATGTAAGCAACAAGGCGGCGTGATGTCATAGATCACATCACCGCACATCAGGCAGGCAGCGCTGCTGTGGTGTTGAGGGGATAGAAGTGTACATCTATGGATGGGAGGAATAGGTGCTGGGGATGGAAGAAGTTGAAGGGGGCATAGGAAGCTGATAGGGGGCAGCAGAGGGTGATGGGAGCTGGGGATAGAGAAAGATGAAGGGGCATAGGAAGGTGATGGGGCTGGGGCAGAAGGTGATGGGGGTTGGGGGCAGAGGAAGGTGAGATGGACTGGGTGCAGAGAAAGGTTATGGGGGCTGGGGACAGAGGAAGGTGATGGGGCTGGGGACAGAGGAAGGTGATGTGGGCAGGGGATAGAGGAAGATGAAGGGGCAGAGGAAGGTGATGGGGGCTGGGGGCAGAAGGTCATGGGCTGGGGGCAGAGGAAGGTGGTGGGGGATGGAGGAAGATGAAGGGGCAGAGGAAAGTTCTGGGGGTAGAAGGTGACACAGCTGGGGGTAGAGGAATGTGATGGGACTGGGGATGGAGCAAGGTTAAGGGAGATGAGGAATATTATGGGGGCAGAGAAAGGTGATAGGGACTCGGGGCAGAGAAAGGTGATAGAGCAAGGGACGGAGGAAGGTGAAGGGGGTAGAGGAAGGTTGATGGGGCTGGGATAATAGGTGATGGGGGCTGGGGATGGAGGAAGGTTGATAGGGCTTCTTAGCTGAGGATGGTGATGAGAGGCTGAATTTGAGGAAGGTGATGAGTACTGTGGATGGCTGGCTGCAGACACCATCCCTCCTAGCCCTGAGGCATCCACAGCACTGTCATTGACAAGACCTTGCAAGAGACAGCAGACAAGAACTACAGCCTGCATCATCAGTGACAGAGAGACAGTGTGGTAAGTCATAGTGTATTTTTACTTTATTTAAAGGCTGGCATATCTTTCAGTTAACATCCTCATGCTTCACATATCATACATGCAGGGGAAGGATATGCGGGATCGGGGGTGGTGGTGAGAAGGTGGGGCCCCCAGAGGCATCAGTGTACCGGGCCCTGAGATTTCTGTTGCCGGCCCTGATTACCACACATGAATTTTCTGTTCCATGACTTATGTCCATAAAAAAGCTGGTCAGTTTCTTATCACTGACACACTGAATTGTATGTCTGTCAGATGGCCTCCATATTTATCCTTATGTCTAGATGTCATCATTATTAGTTCTAAGTACAAGAGTCTTCACTTATGCTGAAGAACTGGTTCATCAAGAGAGCATATCCACATTCTTATCACATTTTCTGTCTTTGCATTGTTTTTCACCTAGAGTTTGTAGGGATCATGTGGTAACAAGGAGATAAAGAAGACTCCTTTGTGGGGCACACGTGTGTGTATGTGTGTGTGTGTGTGTATATATATATAATATATATATATATATATAATATATATATATATATATATATATATATATAGTTAATTAATATGTAATTTTTATTGGTATATTTAAAATAATATCAGTTTAAGTTTGATTACAACAGACAACACATCATGCAAAATTGTCTATGTTTAGGATGCAAATATCCAATTGTTCACATTGAGCTATTAAACATTAGGACACTACCATTTAGTACATGTGTAATTTTTATGGTCAGTGAACTGATCTATAGATTGCTGAATCTTAGCTATCAGCAATATAGTGTTTTCCCATCTAGCATCAGCACAATCTAGAAGATGGACATATATATCTGAACAAAATACATCATTAGCACCTCTAGGGGTATAGATGTTAGCTATCGTGAAACATTCACCCTCTAAGTCCAACTTTAAGAAAAGGAATCTGCCCTTTGGATGCATTAAACTATGCAATATAATATAATGTACACGATTACTAAAGACTAGGGGTGTGCACCGGCCACTTGTCGTGTTTTGTGTTTTGGTTTTGGATCTGGATCTTTCTTCGTGTTTTGGATCTGGATTGGTTTTGCCAAAACCACCCTTCCATGTTTTGGGTTCTGGGTTTTGTGTTTTGGATCTGTATTTTTTTGAAAAAAAGCATAAAAACAGCTAAAATCACAGAATTTGTAGGTTTTTCTGCTCCTATGCTATTATTAACCTCAATAACCTTAATTTCCACTCATTTCCAGTCTATTCTGAACACCTCACACCTCACAATAGTGTTTTTATGTCCAAAAGGTTGCACCGAGGTAGCTGGATGACTATGCTAAGCAACACAAGTGGGCGGCACAAACACGTGACCCATCTAGGCGTGAAATTGCAGTGGCAGACAGGATGGCAGTTTGAAAAACTAGGCCCCAAACTGTACATAATGCAAAGAAAAAAAAGAGGTGCAAGATGGAATTGTCCTTGGGCCCTCCCACCCACCCTTATGTTGTATAAACAGGACATGCACACTTTAACAAACCAATCATTTCAGCGCCAGGGTCTGCCACACAACTGTGGCTGAAATGATTGGTTCGTTTGGGCCCCCACAAAACAAGCTGGCAATTAATCTGTCCCTGCACAAACTGGCTCTACGGAGGCAAGATGTCATCCTCATCCTCCTCATCCACCGATTCCTCACCCTCTTCAATGTGTACATCCTCATCCTCACAGAGTATTAATTCGTCCCCGCTGGAATCCACAACCACAGGTCCCTCTGTACGTTCTGGAGGCTGGTCTCCCTGGAAGAGTTGATAATTCATTTTATGAACATCATCTTCTCCACATTTTGTGGAAGCAACCTCCTACGCCTTTCGCTGACAAGGTTCCCGGCTGCACTAAACACTCTTTCGGAGTACACACTGGAGGGGGGGCAACTCAGGTAAAATAGAGCCAGTTTGTACAGGGACCTCCAAATTGCTTCTTTTTCCTGCCAGTACAAGTACGGACTGTCTGACATGCCTACTTGGATGCTGTCACCGATGTAATCCTTTAACAGACAGACGCACGCTTGTCGCTGCTGCTTTAAGGATGCAGGTGCGGCTACAGCCCACACATTTCACAAAGACAGAAAAAAAAAGAACAATATTTTTATTGTTTGTGTAGCACACTTTGAGGGTGTCACCACCCTTTAACAGACAGACGCACGCTTGTCGCTGCTGCTTTAAGGCCTCAGTTATGCGTTTTGCTTCAGGATGACTGCTGTCGTACTTCATCCTCATCGCTAGGGACTGTTGGAGGGTCAATTGTTTAGTAAAAGTAGTGATGTTCCTACTTCCTCTCTGGGATGATGAACAACTCCCAGCAGCAGCAACAGCACTAGGAGGAAGTGGTTCTTGATCTTTCCCTATTTTATTTTTATCGGAGAAAGTTTGGTCCTCCATTTATGTTATATTGATATATACGTGCGGCTAAAGCGCACACAAACACAGAAAATATTTTTTTATTTTTGCTGGAGAGTTGTGCACTTTGTGGGTTACACCACCCTTTAAGAAATGAGCCAGCCGGCTCTTTACTTATGGGACACAGGCGCACGCTTGGCGCTGCTCCTTTGTTGATGCACGTGCAGCCACAGTGCACACAAGTCACAAACACAGAAAATATATATTTTTTTGGTTTGGACTGGAGTGTACTTTGGGGGTTACAGCACCCTTTAACAGTCAAGCCAGCCGGCCCTTTACATATGACACAGGCGCACGCTTGGCACTACTTTGTTGATGCACGTGCGGCTACTGCGCACACAATTCACAAACACACAAAAAATATATTTTAGCACTTGGGGGGAGCACCCCTGATGGACAGAGCACCCCCTGGACAACACTACAGCACCCCTTTAGGACTGGGACACTGCACAGGACTTTGGAGTGGACACAGCCCCTATGGAGAACTGACTGCACAACACAGTCCAGCCAGCCCCTATGGACTTTGAAGTAGTGGACACAGCCCCTATTAACAACAGCAGCACAGCACAACACAGCCAGCCCCTATGGACTTTGAAGTAGTGGACAACAGCAGCGCAGCGCAGCACAGCACAGCACAGCACAACACTACTCTGCACTACACTACACTACACTACACAGCCCAGCCAGCCCTAACTCCCACCCTCCCTCTTCACCGTCCACAGCCGAGTGAGAAAATGGCGCCGACGCGGGTACCTTATATAGGTTCCAAAACCCGCGAGACTCGGAAGGCGGGATGATGACGTTTTGCCTCGATTTCAGATCCGAGTCAGGCGGGAAAAGTCGAGCCTGACTGGGATCGGCCTCGGATCGGGGGGGCTCGGGGGGGTTCGGATTTCAGAAATCCGAACCCGCTCACCCCTACTAAAGACTAAGGCCCTGATTCAGAGGCACTATTTGCGAGCGCTCGCTCTGAATCAGGGCGGGACGTTTTTTTTTTTACTGGCCTCCAGGCCGCTCACTTTAGCGGGTGGCCTGGCGATGGTCGCGACCATTGGGCTTGAGACGAGACCCTTGTGGTAGGGCCTCGTTCCTTCAGGAACGCCTCCATTTGGCCAGCCACCCCTCCGACCCGCCTACAAAATGGGGCGAGCTGTCGATCAACATTGACAGCCACCCCGTTTTGCTGTGAGCCCCGGACGAGTGAAGATCTCACTCGCTCCGGGGCTCGCGCACGCTGCGCGTGCACACTGCCCGGCCATCGACCCGCTTACGAGCGCTATGCGCTCGCAAGCAGGTTTGAATCAGGCCCTAAGAACACTACCTGTTATTTCCATAGTAAAGTAGGCTGATGTAAATTCCCCTCTCCAGGTATATGTAGGTGTGTTAGGATCCCCCTCCCTCAAATTGGTCTCCTGAAAAGTAACCACATTAGGACCCATACTTTTCAGGCGAGTAAGCACCATTCTCAGTTTTATAGGCTAGTTTAGGCCCTCAACGTTCCACTAAACAAACATTATAGGCAACATTAACATGTTGAATAGACTGATTTATACATCCCATATTAACCCACCCCTTCTCTCTCTATTTGAAAACAAGTAGAAATAATTAGTGGAATGTTCTCAAATATCCCAGCAAGCACCAGGTACACAAAACCTGTGACCCGGACAGAACACTGGCTACAATTATAAAGTAATTGTAAAATAATTCACATAATATCCACGACACAAACTTAACAGTAAGAACCTTTCTTATTACTAACATTTTAGGAAGCCAGTAGGGGACCAAAAGGGCTGGGAAATGAGGCATAGATTATTTCGTTGGTACCTGTTCTAAAGATAATATAGTTAGGAGATGGTAGACTCTTGCATGTGGATCAAAGCCTAGGCCTCCACCAGTTCATCCTACACATTTGATATTTGGATTTCAACCTCACTGATATGTTGTGAATGATGCATAAGTTGATGGAATCTTTGAGTCTTGCAAGATTGGTCAGGAGAGAAAATATATATCCTGAGCCCTGTATGTCCAAACTGCCTTCCATGTCATAGTCCTCAGGCTGAGAGGAAGGGGGCTGGTTGATCCAGCAGTGGATGCAAGTTTGTATTTTTTTCTGGCAAATTGGTTTCCTCTAGGACCACAAGGTTGTTTGGACACTAATATATCTATAGTGAAAGTGTCAAGGACAAGTAAAAGGGAGCAAACTTGTCAAGGCAGGGAGAATCAGACTGCAACTGCAATGCAGGTACTGTGAATGTGGCAATAGGTAGACATGAGAATGTGAGGGTAGAATAGAATGGTGTACCACTGAGGACTGCAGCTTGAACCAGGCACTCAGTATGATCAGCAACACTTAAGGTACAGGAACAAGCTTTAGGGGTGTCTGCAGACACTATTCTGTGTTTTTGTGGACAGGAATGTGGCCCTGTGTAGGCACTCACCAGCAATGTCGAGTAATTTTTATTCCTATAAAGTACTTAAATACCTATTTTAACTGTTCCCCGGTCATGATCACGTGGTTTAGTGACGTCGGGGAGATCCCATTGGCCTCTGGTCATTCATGTGCACATAGCTTGGAAGGACTTCCAAGCGAAGATGTAGGGCACATTGTATCGGGGCTCAAGAGAGCCACAGTGCATGTGCAGTCATGTGATGTAAACATTCATCACATGACTCCGCAATATAAACAGTGTAACAATCTAGGCTCTTACTGGTTACATTAGATACATGTGCGTTCAGATTTAACACGCTAATATCAACATGATATCATAATCATATCTTTTAATAGTCTTAAAAAAACCAAAGGAAAACTGAAATCGAGGTTTTATTAATTAGAGAGTGCAGATTTTACAAGGTTAACCATAGTAGTCTAAACCTATACTTAACAGGTATTGATCACTGCTCCTTTGACAGAGTTGCCCCTCTGTACCTCTGGGCCCACCAGTACGGGAGTCGCCGGGCCTGGGTGGGACAGGGTACGCGGCGTGACCTATGACATCACGCGACCACCTTTAGTTACATGCACAACACAGCATTGTCCCCTGGTCCTGGAGCCGGCACCCGTCAGGCTACTTCCGCCTGTAGGAGTTTTCATCTAGCCAACACAGTGTGCTGTGAACCACCTGACACTTTCAGCGAAGCGCCTGATCCCCCGGGGATAGCCTCCGTCCAACCCTGGCAACGGACCCCCTAGGAGCCGGCGGCCCCTAGGCGGCTGCCTTTGTTGCCTAGTGGAAAATCCGACCCTGCCTGGAGGGCTGCTTATTGCCCCTCACTGCTCTAGAATAATAGTAATTAACTATAAGAACAGTAAAAAAAGGGAGTATTATTTGAGTGGAACACAATCTTTAAACAGTGACATGTTTAAAATATAACTTTTACTCAAAATTTCATAAAAAAGTGAATTATAAAACTTTTAGGGAGGAATTCAATGAGCCCCGAAAATGAATCCGTGATAATGTTAAGGAACTATGGGGCCTATTTATCATCACTTAATTTTCACAAAAGCAGGTGAAAATGCAGATATTCACCTGCAATTGTAAAAATTAAGTTATTGGGCCATTCATCAAGAAGGTAAAGCAGGAGATATCACAGATATCTCCTACATACCTTCCTCTCACGGAATGGCCCACTGTCCTCAAACACTCGTATGGGGACAGAATTCATCAAGCTCCGTAAATATAATATTTTCAGAGCTTGACTGTGGGAGCATTCGCCATCTTCAGATGGCAAATGCTCCTGCTCCGGGATCGCAACCCGTTCCTTCCCTATGGGAAGGAGATCCGGGTTGCAGATCCCTCTGCCCCTGTCCGGCTCCTGACACCGGGGTTCTCTTGCGCATGCGTGACCTTCAGGTCACGCATGCGCAGTCCCATCACTGCTCTGACAGGAGCAGTGTAAAGATGAAGCCGCTTGTGGGGACAGCTGATTTCGCATCAGCTGTCACTGCACCTGAGCAATGATGAATTGCTCCGGTAGCAGCGGCGAGTTAGAATGTTAATTGTCGGGGTTTGTTCGGACCCTGATAATTAACATCATGAATATGCCCCTATGTGTATTCACGGCCGTGATCGCAAAAACAGGGCTGCTTATCAGGGATTTTTTTCACCTGCGGCGCCTCATTTCACTGATGATGTTTTTCAGAACATGTGTAAGCTTATGGGTATTAATAGTAGACTTCACACCCCCTACCGACAGCAAGCCAGTGCGAAGGTGGAGAAGAGTGATCGGTACTATTAAGAATAAACTGAGTAAGATCATGGCTGAAACTGGATTAGGATGGCCAGAAGCCTTACCGCTAGTCCTCCATAGCATCAGAACCACTCCTAGATCTCCTCTTAATCTGTCCCCCTTTGAGATACTGTTGGAAGGCAACCTCATTTGATTATAAGTCCATAGGATGATTTGAAGTGTAATATTGAGGTTACTGTGAGATATCGTATAAAAATGAGTAGACAGTTGAAACAACAGCAACAGAAATTGAAAATGTTGTCACCTGATATGCCAGAAACAAACTGTCATGAAATTTCTTACGCTCAGGTTGTTTGACAGACCGGTGGGAAGGTCTGTATCAGGTGTTGATGACAAGTACCACATCGTTGAAGGTAGCGGAAAGAGATACCTGGGTCCATTCCACTCACTGCAGAAAGGTCAACCACCTGAAGGAGATACAAGGCGGAGTCGAGACAGATAACATGGACCTGTCGATTGCGAGCCTGTTCCAGGAGAGCTAGAGACTGCAGTGAAAAACCTGAGCTAGAGGCGTGTGCAGACCACTATTCCAGCAATGGAGTGGCGGGCTGTTTTTGTGTCTTTGCTTCCTTCCAGGGTTCTCTTCATCCGTATTTGTTTTGGGATTTCCTGTTTCTGTGACGGAGGACAGATGACTGAGAGGGAGGCCGATACTGATGTCGATGCAGTGGGGTCGGGAGAGAGAGCGATAAAACAATCAGGGCGGTATATGGTCAAATTCAGTACAGGAATGGTTAAGAGATCTGTTAGTCATGAAACTCGGAGACGGTGTGAGGGATTATAGTCTGAGGAATACTGTATTTGTGAGTACTGTGGATCCCTAGTTAATGAGAAATGCATCCAATGATGCCAGTCCAACAGTAATTTATATGTGGGCGGGCATCCTTTATAGGATTACCATTCCTTAGTGAGTAAGGTCTTAAACCAGACTGAATGTTGGGTGTGCTCACAAGTACCTCATGGACATAGTAACTCGGGACTAATGCCATACCCATTAAAGTTAGCAGAGGTACTTGAATTGGTAAAACATAGGCTACTGTTAAACTACCTGACAGCTGTTACTGGTGGATATTGTGTGACTTTGGCCATCCAATTTGGTGTCAAGTGTTGCACGTACATCACCAATAATACTGATGACCCCAAAGAGGTGATAGACCGGAAAATGGATGAAATCCTACAACTGAAGTGAGAATTTCAGAAGGACCATAATACTTCCTTGTATGAGACTGAGGTAAAGGTAGAGAAATTTTTCTCATAGTTAAACCCTGTCAAATGGTTCACCGGTCTGGGAGAGTGGGTACAGGAGATGGTTGCTAGTGTAGGGAAGCTTCTTATTCTTATACTTGTTGTCATCTTAGTAATTGGTTTATGTGTCAGATGTGTTCTTACTGTGGTAAAATGTGGAAAATGTAACACCAAGGTAAATCGTGGAAATGAGATCATGATGGTGGTGAGTGGTGGTGGTATGGGTACTAAGGTTAATGAAGCACTGCATTACAATCCTGAAATTGAATGTGCCATCAGATAAATAACATGTGAACAGGCTTGGTCATGTATGATAAAATATTGTAAAATGTTCCGTTAAACATCCTAGATAATGTAGTCTCAGTTCCCCCAAACTTCCTTTATAGGTTTGATGAGGTCCCACATCTTACCAATGGTTCCCTATAGATCCGCTGAGTGCATATAAGGGTTGTTTTACCCTTTCCTGAAACGCATTATTGACGGTTCAGTGACCAAATTGTGTCATCCCGTCTAGAACATTGAATAATAATTTATTATGTATGACTAAGTAGGTTAGGAATAGAAGGTGATAGTTTATGTTTGCTATCAAAGGGTGGACTGTCAAAGTCGAATAATTGGTTATGATCGTTGTACAATTATTGTCTAACGATCTAATCTTCTATGGTCTGACAATGTGTTTCCACGATACTACTTTGCGTCGTGCAATCCGATGTGCTAAACTGCGTATTCACAATACACATTCACTGATGCACATAACGCAGACACATATAAATGAATATATACTTATATACACAGACACTCATATGCGTACGCACATACTCACACATGAACGCACATTTGTATATAGTTGCTATTTCAACACAAAGACGCACATATGCGGACGCATATGTGCAAGATGGTTCCCACTCATTATAGTTAATAACCAGTGTTATTAAAGGTATTATTGACTAATAATTATGATATAATATGCCCTTAAATGATATCTAATGTTTAGAGCATAGTGGACATGTCATGTTTGGTATCATACTAAATCCCTGTTTATTTGCAGACTCCCGTTCCTATCGGCAAAAGAGTTGCATCTTGCATCTGTTAGTTATGGATGATAGGGAGTTATTGCATTGAATGTTAGTATCTATATGCAGTGTTGTAGCTAGTTTTAACTAGTTGTTCGACAGGAATCTACACAAAAGACCATTGGAGAACTGAGACATGCCCCTGATGACACCATATGAATCAACCAATGACCAGATTATCCAGAAGCAAGAACCAATGGAAACCTGTAAACTAGTTCCTTTGTTAACGTAGAACTCTGTAACGTATATAAGCAGTGACTCGACCCCAGTGTACAGACATCCTCTTTGATGATCACAGACTTCTGGATTGATGACTATATAATGGGACCAGTGTGCATGCATATGTATCGGCTTGTACTATTATTGATTGCTTTTTACTCTGATTTTTAAATCTTTCACCATGTTACTTTTTCTTTACATAAATAACTTTGTGTGCTTTGGAACCACACGATTGGACTGGAAAGCAATTCTTTCTTAAGCGACTTGCAACACTAAATAGCGACTAGCGACTATTAAGAATCAATTTTATATATATATATATATATATATATATATTAGTATTTAGAAAAGAAGGCACTGACATGGGACTTTAAAATAAACTTATCTTATGGAAAATACATTATTTTGGATCAGTATATTACGTCACAGTTAATCAGATGTTCAGGAACTCAGGGCCTGATTCAGCAAGATCGATATTCTGCTTATACGCATGCAGAGCAGTTGCTAATATCAGCGGTGATATGTAAATGCTTATTTTCGCATTTGTATTGTGCTTGCAGCCTAAGATAAGGACCCCAACTTCCCCTTACTCACATCCGTATACAGCAAAACACTTGGTAACATCGATTAAAATCGGACCCATACGCACAGTTAAGGCAGGTCAGGCCTCACTCAGGAATTGCTTACTTCAGCACACGCTATGAGGCCTCAGGTTGCGTATGGTATCGCAATGGCTGATTGAAGCACACCCCTGCAACGCCGTCCCAACGCACTGGCACGCCTGCGTTTGGCCAACCCTCCCGTCACCACCCACAAACGGCACTTCCTGTCAATCTTTCTGCCATGGTGCTGCATATCCTCTGCGATCGTAGTCCTGATTGCAATAGCTAGTTCGCAACACGTGCACTGTGATGCATACGCATGCGCAGAATGCAACAATTGGCCGTTTGTGTGCATATAAGCAACTGTGAATCAGGCCCTGAGTTCCTGCTTGTTCCTGCTGAAAAATAGCACTGTGTATACTCAATAAGCATACATACTGACTTTGCTGCCCCCTTCTCCGAGAGGGGGCATCCAAGTCAGAAGAGCAGGGGCGTGATGGCCAGGAAACTGGGTGGTGCAGGGGGAGTGGCAGCTTGATCGTATCATTGTGACACCGTCTCCACTATACAGTGTGAGCAAACAGACATTATATAGTGGGGGCGGGGTTATGACGACGCGATTCACTGCAAAACGCATCATTGCCCCCCCCGCACCGCTCACTTGTGCTCTGGAAGTTGGTTGCCTCGGGGGGGTGTGGGTGGGTTGAGGGAGATCCGTGGGGGGAGGAGGCCGCAGTGCAAGACTCGGGAGACTTGACTACATTTCCGGGTGGCCTGGAGCACCACCTGATTTTCAGGAGACTCTGTCCATTTCCGGAGAGTAAGCAAGTCTGTCAATAAGGTCAGTAACTGACACAATATTGGATTTCACCTGTCAAAACTGGATTCTTGGCTGAGACAAGATCAGTTTAAAATTGAAGCGTGTGCGACGCCATCTTGCAAATGGCAGCTAGACTCCATTTTAGAAACAAGAATCTGCAAGACGCCATTTTGTGACCAGCGTCACTTCAAGTTATAACTCACGAGCTAAGAACAGATGGCAATATTTTTGTTAATCTACCAAGGGCAACTGGAAGAACAAGCTTCCTGAGTAAAAGTAAATAGAATAGACAATGGGTAGTTTTACATACAAATTGTGAATCCCTGGATGCAGACAAAGTATAGTTGCGGCAATTGTAATATAATCCAGGCATTGATCTACACAGTTGGATTTGCCTGAATCCTAAACAGGTCTTAGCCCCACACACAGACAGGATGGTCCCAACTTCACAGCTTGAGATGATAACACAGTTTCCTTTGAACACAGGAAAGGTGGGGGCCTGCTGACAAAGGGCATGTGGAACTATCTGGCTCAGCATGTCACACTGCTAAAGTGCACCCATCTTCATACACACATTAATACGTCTTTATATCAAACCCCGAATACTCACACATTACATATTCACACATAAGGTTTAATAAGCTTTAAAGTGTATGATTTAAGTTGGTTCAGTTAGTTTAAATGCTGAGAAATAAAGATATTTGATAACTAAGGTATTATACACGTTAAACAAGTTGTGTTTGGAGTTGTACTGATGCGTACTCTTTTTACAGTATTCCGATGTTATCGGTGGGGAGATTGCATCATGCATTCTCGAGTTATGGATTGCAGAGCCTACAAGCAACAAAATGTATATTTTAGGAACAGCTGTTAGGATATTGCAGGGGGCATGAAGAAGAAGATCCCCAGCTGTTAGAGGCAGGGAGAGTCTATTTGAACTAGCCTGTTAAATGTGCTGCAACAGATGCTTCTCCCCTGGGAACCAATGACACCAGCAACAAACTTCCCTATTGTCCTGTTTATTCTGGGGGGGTATAAATTTGTGTGCACGAACGCTGGTTCTCAGTCTTCGTGCTGAACGCTGTATGACTAGGGGTCTCTTGCTGATGCCTATCTCCGGGTCCGGAAGCGCCTGTGTATGTATACTGTACTTGGGTCTGTAAAATTTTCCTTTTGCGCCTAAATTGTGTCTAGATCAATTGCGTGTAACTGTCTGAACTTTTACCTGAATAACACTTGTGCTTTGGAACCACAGATTCCACGTCTAAGTCTTTATTTATGGTATGACTGCGTACGCAAATTAGCATCATCCTTAGAGGTTTATAGGAAGGATTTTAGGAGGTACAGGCAGGGGTATATAGAGGTTCATTTTAATATTAACAGATGGGGGCTCATCGAGTGAAGTCACTTACCTACTCACACGGCACATACGTCTAGCGATATCTCAGCAAAGGGTGAAGTGGCCACATACAGGGTTTTCCTGTAACCGCTTTGTGCTGAAAGATCGCTATCTGTTTTCGTGTGAGCCAAGGAAGCTGACTAGAATCTAGGGACAAGAAAGGAAAAAGTTTGTTTTCCTTTGTTGATAGAACATAACATAACGCTTAGAGGGGTGCCGCAGTATTGAGTATGCGGCTGAGACGCATTTTTGCGTACGCAGTTAAAAATTCATTATACGGTTGTGCGGTAGTCGCATTATTGGGTATGCAGCTGGTCGCACCAAAGCGTATATGCACTTCCGGTTCTGCTGCCACGTGTTTTAACAAAGCCGTTGAGGTTTACCTTTTTCAATTATTACCAATATCTGGGTTAACATTTATTTTTCTGCACAGGAAAAAAGTGTGTAACAGTGAGTATTTGTTGAACAAAGTTAAGGGTATCGCATGATCCTTAAAGGCTAGGTGCAAGGGTTAGTCTAGCCCAGCGTTTTTCAACCACTGTGCCGTGGCACACTAGTGTGCCATGAGTGGTTGTCAAGTGTGCCACGATGGTCAGCTCAGCGCACTTGTACTGTAGTGTATTTTATTTCTGAGGAGGCCAATGTAGTGTGTTTTTATTCCTGTGGAGGCCAATTTAGTGTAATTTATTCCTGTGGAGGCCAATATGTGTATATATTTTTATTTGGGAGCCAATGTTTATGTTTTTTCATTGGTCACACACACCAAATAGCCGGCTGGTGTGCCTTGGCAATTTTAAAATCTTGTGTAGTGTGCCTCAAGTTGAAAAGGTTGAAAATCACTGGTCTAGCCGCTCAGTAAGCAGCTTTACCATTCTATACACAGTAGCAGGTGTACATGTTGTCTTTGTTGTAGAGAGGTGCGTGAGAGTAGCCGACATATAAACTCTCATAGGTGTGGAAGTCGCCGTACTAAATCTTATCCGGGTGTGGAAGTTGCCTTTTTCAAATCTTATCCAGGTGTGGAAGTTGCCTTACTAAATCTTATCCAGGTGTGTGGGCGCCGCCGACTTAAATCGTCCACAGGTAAGTGAAAGTATCTTGATTGTCTTTCACCGGTCTAAATCTTTATTGAAAAGCGTAGGAGTTGTCTCAGAATGGGAGCCACGCAAACAGTAGAGATGTTAGGCAATGATGTGCTGCTAATGGAGGCGCCGATCGGATTGGCCCGTCGTATCATGCATACCAAGTACGGTACTTATGCAATAAGGTATTGTGATTTATGGTTTAATATGACGAGGAAGAGTGTTAGACCGTTTCCCAGAATTGGTTGTTTTGATAAGGATGTATTAGAGAATGTCTGGGATCACATCAGTTTGATGCGCTCCCGAGAGAAAAAGGTTAAATATTTTGAATGTTTAAAACTGTGGCAGCATGAAGGGGATGCGTGGCTTAAAAATGTGCAAACGATGCAAACTAGCGTCGTGAGCACATTGCCAGAAAATACATCCGCGATGCTGAATTGCAATACGGGCAAGCCGCAAAATGGCGCGCACGTGCGGCAAGGTAGCGTCGTGGGGAGTATTGCCAGCAGTTCACGCTCACCTCCCCCACCTTATGTGGATGGAGGTGCAAGTACAGTTACCAAAAATACCCATAAAAATTTAACAAGCAACTTGTACCCTCTCTTAAGCAACTATAAAGAAAATGTTCATGATGCGGATGATGAGCCTATTGTAATGTCTGCCATTTCCCATGCTGTGCAGATGATAGATGCTGCATCACCACAATCACGGGTGGTACCGCCATCTCCATCGGTAACAGCAAGGGAAGTGTTAACACACTCTGCACCAGTAGAGGAAGTTGTTAATACTATACGTAGCAGCAGCAGATTAAACCCCCAGCGAGGTAACCAGGTCAGAGGTAGCAACGCTGCCGGTCTGCATCCCATTCGGACGATAACTGTTCCTAATAGAAATGCAGATGCGAACTGTGTAGTGCCCACGAGGGAAGTAGTAATGCATTGTCCATGGACAAGAGCAGAACTAAATTCCATCATAAATGATTTCCCCGATCCCAAAAAGGAACTAGCCAAATGTCAAAGATTTTTGAGAAATTTGGGTAGTTCACATGAGCCCACTAATAAAGATTGGCGTGTGGTGTTAAGGGCCTGTCTGCCATGCAATACCGATGTGACAAAATTTATCACGGATTGTATATTGGATGGTGACATTCCCTTAACAGACCAAGTAAACCAAGGTAACATTTCCCGCATTATAACTCAATTGGGTATATATTTTCCAGTAGTAGTTAACTGGAACAAAATTTTCACCATTAAACAGAAAGAGACTGAGACTGCAGAAGATTATTGCGATCGGGCTCTGCAGGCTATCACCCAGTACACTGGGATAGAAGATATTAAAGATAGCACTCACCACAGGGGAATGATAGTCACGGTACTCATGGACGGTCTGAGAGACGACTTAAAGACTCGGGCTCAGACCTCCTGGCTGGAGGGGACTTACAATAGATAACCTCATAGAGTCTGCCATAGAACATGATAAAAATATCACAAAGAAGAGAGAGACCCAGGGCGAAAAACTAATGGCTGTCAGTATCCAAGCTCTGGAAGGAATGACAATAACATCACAGCCAACCGACACACCTGCACCCACACACACACCTGCACCTGAACAAATACACGTCCTCACCAATCCCACACCACAGCAAACACATCCTTACCCCACATATCATACACAACCACAGGTCCCATACTCATATCCCCCACAATATCCTTACCCTCCCTATCCTTACCCATACCCACCATCTTTCCCTCTTGCTCAAATCCCACAACAATCTTTTCATCCACCCCGTTCAAAATTATGTTTTAACAGTCACCAAGTGGGACACATAAGTAAGTACTGCAAAGTGAAGAACAACACACAGGAACACGAGTTTCCCATGGGTTCATAGGTAACCCCAGTATCTTCTCCCAGGCCTTATATGACTGCTTACAATCTTTTCAACCTGCCAATGTATCTGTTCTAATGTAAATGTGGACGATTTATTGTTGTATTTTAGGTCATGTTTAAATGATATTAAACTGTTGTGCTTTATCTCCCACTCATAGGACGCAAGGTTGCTAAGGATAAACGGCAGCCATGCCAGGCTGAGGTCGACTACTCGGAATACTATCCAACCCAGTGGCACAGACATTATTTAGATCAGTAGCTATTAATAACAAGATTTAATTGCAGATACTATATCCCTAGAATTATTAAAAATGATAGGGGGACTTATTTTACAGGTGACGTTTCCAAGAACATGTGTAAGATGATGGGTAACAACACTAAGATTATCCCAGACTGTCTTTTCCTTTATTTGCCCCCCCCCTTTGAGATACTGTTCAAACAGGCAGCCTCATGTGAAAATATGATAATGAGGTTACTGTGCAGGGTCTCACGAAGATGAATGAGAATAACTGAAATTGAAAGTGTTATTAACTAACATGTCTAATGCAACCTGTCATGATGTCAAATCTGGAAGAATTTGTTATGATCCAAATTTTCTTTTTAGCTCAGGTTGTTTGACTGATCGGTGGAAAGGTCCGTATCTGACGAAACAACATCCTCAAAGGGTGGCCGGGGAAGATACGTGGGTCAATTCCACTCACTATAGGGAGGTTAACCAACCGGTGAAGATACAAGGCAGAGACAAGGCCGATAACGTGGACCTGTCGATTGCGAGCTTGTGCCGGAAGGATTAAAAAGGTGACGGTGAGATATCTGAGCTAAAGAAATGTGTAGATCAGTGCTTCCAGCATGTCACGACCCTGTCTAGTTGTCACCTTTTTTGCCTTGACACTTACCCCTGTCAGCTGCCCCATGGATCTGTGTGTGTAATTTTGCCTGGAGGATTTGCTCTGATTATTGCACCTGGCCTCTCCTCTGTCTGTGAGCACTGCTAGCCCTGATTGGAATCGCAGGTGTGGTTCTGATTCTCAGAGTTGCAGAGATTAATACTCCCTCTGCATGTTGTGCCTTCCACCACTCAGAATGCTACTACCAGACCACCTGTCTGTATCCACCAATTGCTGCCAGACCCATGGTATATATATCCTCTCCTGATAGCATTCTGGGCCTGAACATCTCGTCTTCCCGTGGTGTATGGTTCATGCTGTTTCTGCATTCAAGTGTATCCCTGAAAACCTGCTACAGTAATACCTGGCAATCCAGCCATCCTGTTATAGCAATACCTGGCCTGTGCTCTGCTGCTAGTCCTACTCCTGGTTGGTCCCTGGCACTCTGTAAACCTGCATCGTGTCACCCTGCCTTGCTTCCTGCTGTGGATCAACTCCTGCTCCTCTTACCTACCTACTACCTCCCTGAACCTAAATCCCAAACCTACCCATTCCTTCCTGAACCTGTATTTCCCTATTACTCATCCAGCCTGCACCTGTGTTCCAGCCTTTGTCACAGAAATTCCAGATTACCCTGTTTAGCCCTCGTCTCAGCATTACCTGACTTCCCTTAAGCCATTGTCACGTTGTTCCAGTCCAGAGTCAAGTTCCAAGCTCATCAGTTCAATCCACGTTGTTCCAGTCCAGAGTCAAGTTCAAAGCTCATCAGTTCAGTCCACGTTGTTCCAGTCCAGAGTCAAGTTCTTAGTTCATCAGTTCAATTCAACAAGTCTTCCTGCAGGTCCCAGTCTGGTTCCTCCAGTTCCTGTCACTCATCATCAAAGGCAGTTTTCACTGCTACACAAGTCTTGTAAATAGAGCTATCTATATCACCCATGGTTCCGGTCCAGCCGGCCTCCAGAGAATCCAGTTCATCACCTGAGACAGGGAACTCACAAGCACCAATCATGACACAGCAATGGAGTGGTCTGCTGTGGTCATCCTAGTTCTTTTTCTTTCCAGAGTTTCATCGTGATGATCTGTTTGGGGATACTCAGTGTCTGTGATGGAGGACCGATTGAGGAAACGGGAGCTGATGGCAGTGCTGATGGAGTGGAATCAGGAGGAGTACAATGCCAATCAGGGGAGTGTCTTTCCAATCTTAGTACTGTTATTGTTAAAAGAGCTGTCATTCTGGTTACTCGGGGAAGGTGTGGAGGGTTATCGTCTGAAGATTCCTGTATTTGTGAGCTTTGTGGGTCCCTAGTTGATGAGAACTGTATCCAACGGTGCCAACCTAAATATAATCCATACTGGGGTGGGTATCCTCTAGAGGATTATCATAGCATGGTAGGCAAAGTGTTAAATCAAACTGATTGCTGGGTGTGTTCACATGTGCCCCAGGGACAGCATAACGTAGGATTGGTGCCATTCCCGCTGAATATCACGGAAATTTTAGAATTCCAAAAATGGAAAAGATTGGATGGAAAATTCCTCTTATCCAAACCACCTAATTTCAAACTCCATCAATTCCAAGTAGATAGATCACTTTTGTGTCTAAACATAACCAACCCCAATAAACCCGGGAGTTGGGAAGTGACGGGGAATAATCAGATGATGACCTTCTCACAAAGAGCTGATAATGAGTCCATAAACCATGATCTGCTGCGCTCCATTAAGTCTGGTGGGAAACATTTTAGGTATCGGTATACATTGAGTTCCACCAAAGAAATTATTGGTAAGGTGCCAAATGGTTATTGTGCTAAAATAATACAGCCAGAAACTTGCATGTACCAGATGGAAGAACCAGAAATAGGATTGTTTGCAAGGGAAATGTGTTTAATGATAATGATGCATACCATTCCTTATGTTCTCCCTGATAATGTATATTTCATCTGTGGAAGAAAAGCGTATAAATGGCTCTCCTCGAGTTCCGAAGGTTTGTGTTACCTGGGAAGAGTAGTCCCAGAAGTTATGACCCTCACACATGTTGAAATGCTGGGTATACATAAAAACACACCGTCACCATATCTTCACACACAATATGAACACAGAGGCAAAAGAAATATGGTACCTGGTGATATACATAAAGCCACTCAGTTAATCAGTGAGACAACTGGCTTTCAAGTTCTGGTCGCATTGGACCCCACCAGGATCGCTCGGGGTACATTAAATTTCAGATATATCCAGGAACTTGCCAAATTGATAGATAATATCACCGAGATGTACGATGACACATTCAGGTATACAGGAAGAGAATTGCAAGCGTACAAGAAAGAACTGGTGCTACACAGGCTAGTGTTGAATTATTTAACTGCTGTTACTGGAGGGTATTGCGTAACATTGGCCACCCAATTTGGAGTAAAATGTTGCACCTATTTCACCAATGATACCAGCGACCCTAAGGAGGTGATAGACCGGAAGATGGATGAGATTCTGCAGCTAAAGTGGGAATTTAGTAAGAACCATAAAGCTTCAGTGGCTGAAGTAGGGGAAAAGATAGCAGGTTGGGTGTCATGGCTGAACCCAGTGAAATGGTTCTCAGGTCTAGGGGAATGGGTCCAGGAAGTGATCGCCAGCATAGGCAAATGCTTAATCCTTATACTGATTGTCATCATAATAATTGGCATATGCGTCCGGTGTGTTTCTATTGTGTTGAAGTGTGGAAAATGTAAAAACAGAGTAAAACGAAAGAATGAAATTATGATAGTGGCCAGTATGAATACCGAGGGAAATACAGAACTGCATTACAACCCTGAGCTAGGAAATACCATCATTTAAAGTATTATATTTAGCCATGCATGTAAAAATGTACTATTTTTTTAAAAAAAAACACCCCAAATAATGTAAAGTCTAAATTCCCCTTTAAGACTGCTTTTATAAGACTGGTGCATCCCCACACCTTTCACATGATCTTCCAAGATCCGCGGTTTGCGTATAATAGTAGTTTTAAGTCCCCACTCAGAGACACATTATTGATGGATTAAGAACCACCTTGTGCCATCCCATGATAACACTAAATAATATGTAAATGTAAGCCTATATTAAATTCTAATAGCAGATTGTGATAGCATGTTGTTCGCTATCAAAGGGTGGACTGTCAAAACTGGATTACTGGCTGAGACAAGATCAGTTTAAAATTGAAGCGTGCGCGACGCCATCTTGCAAATGGCAGCTAGACTCCATTTTAGAAACAAGAATCTGCAAGACGCCATTTTGTGACCAGCGTCACTTCAAGTTACAACTCACGAGCTATGAACAGATGGCAATGTTTTTGTTAATCTACCAAGGGCAACTGGAAGAACAAGCTTCCTGAGTAAAAGTAAATAGAATAGACAATGGGTAGTTTTACATACAAATTGGGAATCCCTGGATGCAGACAAAGTATAGTTGTGGCAATTGTAATATAATCCAGGAATTGATCTACACAATTGGATTTGTCTGAATCCTAAACAGGTCTTAGCCCCACACACAGACAGGATGGCCCCAACTTCACAGCTTGAGATGATAACACAGTTTCCTTTGAACACAGGAAAGGTGGGGGCCTGCTGACAGAGGGCATGTGGAACTATCTGGCTCAGCATGTCACTCTGCTAAAGTGCACCCATCTTCATACACACATTAATACGTCTTTATATCAAACCCTGAATACTCACACATTACATATTCACACATAAGGTTTAATAAGCTTTAAAGTGTATGATTTAAGTTGGTTCAGTTAGTTTAAATGCTGAGAAATAAAGATATTTGATAACTAAGGTATTATACATGCTAAACAAGTCGTGTTTGGAGTTGTACTGATGCGTACTCTTTTTACAGTATTCCGGTGTTATCGGTGGGGAGATCGCATCATGTATTCTCGAGTTATGGATCACAGAGCCTACAAGCAACAAAATGTATATTTTAGGAACAGCTGTTAGGATGTTGTAGGGGGCATGAAGAGGAAGATCCCCAGCTGTTAGAGGCAGGGAGAGTCTATTTGAACTAGCCTGTTAAATGTGCTGCAACAGATGCTTCTCTCCTGGGAACCAATGACACCAGCAACAAACTTCCCTATTGTCCTGTTTATTCTGGGGGGGTATAAATATGTGTGCACGAACGCTAGTTCTCAGTCTTCGTGCTGAACGCTGTATGACTAGGGGTCTCTTGCTGATGCCTATCTCCGGGTCCGGAAGCGCCTGTGTATGTATACTGTACTTGGGTCTGTATAATTTTCCTTTTGCGCCTAAATTGTGTCTAGATCAATTGCGTGTAACTGTCTGAACTTTTACCTGAATAACACTTGTGCTTTGGAACCACAGGTTCCACGTCTAAGTCTTTATTTATGGTATGACTGTGTACGCAAATTAGCGTCATCCTTAGAGGTTTATAGGAAGGATTTTAGGAGGTACAGGCAGGGGTATATAGAGATTCATTTTAATATTAACACACCTTACATGATATACAGCCCAGTTACGCCCTTTAGTCATAAGTGGAGAAGTGCTTGATATGTGCATTACTCTATAACTCCCATAGTTGTGCCCACTTACTTCTGTAGCATGTGCAGTGCGCAAGACAGGCCTTACGTTCATCTCAGCATCAGAGCCTCTTTTTATAGGGAACTACACCACCATATAGTGGATCATTTATTATAGAAGGCTTCAAATAAGGTACCACCATGTAGGGGAACGGAAAAGAGAGGTGAGAAAGTGGGGTGATGCTTTTGACATGGTAAATACTACTTTCCACTATTACCACTGTGGCCAATCAGCATGCAGTCCTCGGCCCTGCTGCTGCAGCAGTTAGTCACTCGCACAGCAGAACAGTGTTTTCTATGACTTGCTTCACTTCAAGCCTCAGTTTCAGATGCTCTCTTGCTGTTTCAGTACCCTGGCCAGCTCCTACACAGCAGCTTGGTGCAAGATTTTTTTTTCTATGAGCTTCACTAAAATTGTCACTGTTCAGCTCCCTTTTGTCACAGATGAATGGTTCATACCTGAACATTCCTCAACTAATGCTGTATAGAATAATGAAAACCAAATCAAAATCTGTCCAGTGGTTCAAGATATTATCCCAAATGAACAGACAGACCCCTAAACCGTGGACTATATTTTGTACACTATATAAATGAAAGTAATTGACACTGACAGCAAGTAGATCAACAAGAATTTATTGACTTCAGTACTTTGTAGGTCCACCATGTGCAGTGATTACTGTAGACACCCTTCTTGGCAAGCTGTCCACGAGTTCCTGGATAACAGCAGTCGTTATGTTTTGCCATTTTGCCTTAAATACAGTGACCCTGAAGAGGGTCGAGTTGGCCTAGAACACACCGTCGCTCCAATTCGTCCAAGAGGTTCTCAATGGGGTTAAGATCTGGAATCTGAGCTGGCCAGTCCATCCCTGTTACCGAATTTTCTGTGTACTACTCCAGCGTCGCCCTGGAAACATGACAGGTGGCATTGTCGTCCTGATAAAAACATTTGTTGTTTCCATAGAACTGCAAGTGCATGGGCCTTCCTAAGAAGTGTTCTTGTCAAAACCACCATATTAGTGGCCATTTGGTACTCGTGTGCAATGGTATGCACGGAAACATTTCACTTGAGCGGGGGTGTCCAATCACTTTTGTCTACATAGTGTATATATAGAGATTAGAAAATATAAATGAATAAAAAATTAGATTAAATAGCCTAGTAGTGCCTAAATGTAAAGATCACACCTGTCAGACTAAAAATATATGTTCGATAGATAAAAAATAAATGAGCTTGATTTTTTTATGTTTACCTTTTGTGTCCCAAAATTGTCCATGGGACTGGAGTAACTGTGGGCCTGATTCAGCAGTGATATAAAATAAACACATTGTGGAAGACAATTGTATTAAAAAAGACAACATATACATAAAAAAATAGTCATAATGTTTGAATATATTTGAACAAATACAATATATTTGTATATCGTACTGTAACTCTTTAGGCGCTGTCCCTCTCTCAGAAACATACTGTATGCCTTAACCCTTCCAAATGTTATTTCCTCCATTGATTCCATATACCGTAGTGCCTACAGTGTGTATTTGGGCACATGCAAAATACAAACTGGACTTTTAATTTTTGATGGCATGCACTGGCATTCAGTAGTGTTCTTTGCACGGTGAATGCAGCTATATTGTCCCTGATTATGCTGACCATTGATGCATTTGGAAAAACTATAATCAGTACATAGTGACATTCTTTTAAGTGCTGGCCAGAAATGAAAGAAAAATAAATAAGTAAGATTAACACTATGGGCCCTCAAAGTTGCATGCAATGCCGATGATAATGGAGTAAAGCGATTTTTTTTGCTACTGCATACACACAAAGATCCCTTAAATTGCAACTGCGCACAAAGGCGCAATTGCGATTCTGGCAAACAGCATCAAACATGTCTTGGAAAAGTGCTGGGCGGTGACTGGGATGTGGCTTTAGAATGTGCAAAAATAGTCCATCTTATGGGCATGTTATTGGAGTGTCGCGGGCGTGTCGCTAAAGTGTTTGCGTACACAGGCACTCAGGGGCTGACTGGCAACTTTTAGCCTGGGGTGCAAATGCATGCAGGCGGCCCTGGCAGAGGAGTAGCGTGTGTGTCTGAAGAATATGCATGCTACGGCGCCCCCACCCCCTCCAGTGTTCCAGGGAGGAGGCTGATCCATATGGGATTAATGTAAGGTAAAAATAAAGATTAGGGCAGCCCCCTGTCGTAGTGCCCATATGCAGTGCCCCTGTGTGCCACAGGAGAGAACACCCTTATGCAGGCCTCCAGTAGTGCCCCCAGTAGTAGTCCCCCCCCCTTTGTAGTGCCCCCAGTAGTAGTAGTAGTCCCCCCATTTGCAGTGCCCCCGGTAGTAGTAGTCCCCCCCTTTGTAGTGCCCCCATTAGTAGTAGTCCCCCCCTTGTAGTGCCCCCAGTAGTAGTAGTCCCCCCCTTTGTAGTGCCCCCAGTAGTAGTAGTCCCCCCATTTGCAGTGCCCCCATAGTAGTAGTCCCCCCCTTGTAGTGCCCCCAGTAGTAGCAGTCCCCCCCTGTTGTGCCTCCAGTAGTAGTCCCCCCCTTGTAGTGTCCCCAGTAGTAGTAGTCCCCCCCCTTGTAGTGTCCCCAGTAGTAGTAGTCCCCCCCTTGTAGTGTCCCCAGTAGTAGTAGTCCCCCCCTTGTAGTGTCCCCAGTAGTAGTAGTCCCCCCCTTGTAGTGTCCCCAGTAGTAGTCCCCCACCCCCCTTGTAGTGCCCCCAGTAGTAGTAGTAGTGGTCCCCTTATAGTGCCCCCAGTAGTAGTAGTCCCCCCCTTGTAGTGCCCACAGTAGTTGTAGTCCCCCACCCCCCTTGTAATGCCCCCAGTAGTAGTAGTCCCCCCTTTGTAGTGACCCCAGTAGTGCCAGACACCCCCCCCAGTACACACACGTAATATATATAAAAAAAAAAAGAAACACTTACCTGAATCCCCGCCCCTGCCGCCGCCATCTGCTCCTTCATCTGTCCTCCCGGGCCGGGCCACTCTGCATTATGGGAGAGACGTCATATGACATCATGACGTCTCTCCCATTACCCACTGCGGGAACCGGAAGATGGAGCGACTCCCGCAGTGGGCGCAGCAGCAGCAGCTAATGAGAGTCTCACAGACTCTCATTGGCTGCTGCTTACAACAAACACACAGCTGCCGAAGCCGGCAGCTGTGTGTTTGTCAGTGTAGCGCTGACCGAACTCCGTCCGGTCAGCGCTACACGCAGTGCAGTCTGTGTCACAGTGACACAGACTGCACCGGCCCGCATGACGCTGCGGCCCAGGGGGCACATGGCACCCTGCCCCCCGGCCCAGCCCGCCACTGCAGGCACTTCATAGTCCACATCAGAGACCATACTCAGATGGAAAATTTGCACCTACCATGGTGCGCCCGATTGTGGCATCTAAAGACTCACCAGGTATTACAGCGTATACAGACCTTCAGTCCTTGCATAGTCATATGCATGGATGTACAGCAGGGAAGGGCTTCGTAGCAGGATTTGCATAAAGTCGCATATAGACGACCACTTAAAGATGCAGCAGCAGTCGCATCTGTGCCCATCTCTGAAGCAGCAGCTGTTACTCAGATCCAGCCAGTACTGGCCAAAGTTTCCCGAAATAGGTCAATGCTCTCTATTATGAGATCCAATGAAACTACATCTTATATATAAAATTCATTGGTCCGTTTGTTTGTCTGGTTATGCATTTGGACACCCCTGCACCGATTGGGATGAATCCAAAGCGGGTTGGTCCAGTTGGACCCAGGCTAGGTTTTAGGGGGGTTAGGGTCCTGGTCTGACCTCATGTTGGTGCACGCTGGGCAGAACTTTAACCCAGGGTTTCTGTTCTGATCCATCCACTGGATGGACTTGGACTTAAACTTCACAGAGTGGTAACATTGGATCCCAGAAGACATACTAGGGGTTTGAGGTCCTGGTCGGCTCTTCTGTTGGTGTACGCTGTGCAGAGCTTTGACCCAGCTGTTCTGGGCCTTCCACTGGATATATTTTGATGAAAACTTCACAGAGAGGTGCCAATCGGTCTTGGATGCCTAATGGAGTGGTTGGGGTCCCGGCGGAGTGCGCTGTGCAGAACTTTCCTCATGGGTATGTTGGAAGAGCTGCTAATTAAATTGACCGTTACATCCAACTAATTGATAACTAAATAACTTGAAGATTTAAACCCGGGCAACGTCGGGTACTTCAGCTAGTAAACCATACAGAGCAGTGAATACAGCTGATAAGCCATATTTCCCAACAGTGGGGAAGCAACTGAAAGCATTGGTCCTTATGTTCCACTTATTATCATGTACTTTTTGCTTTGATTAAAACATCCCAAATTACTGTCAGTGCCATCATAGCAAGATGTGGTTTTGACATATGCAGAGTAGAACACATAACCGTTGCCACAGCGTTTTAACGCCGTGGCAACGGCAACTTGCACCCTTTAATTGGATAGAGCCCATAGATTGTACATTGTATTAAATAATAATAATTTCATAATATGTAGTGTACCCAAAGATCTTATTAACAAAAAGTATACATTGTTTAAACACCACCATGTAAGTTTTGTTTAATTAGAAATGAGAACTCCTGTACTGGGATGTAGCTAGCAATATACCTCTATGTCAGGTAGCTCACACACATAAGGATGCGTTTGTTCAATGCTTGGCAACCTGTTGTCTTGCTGCCTGACTGGCCACGCCCACCTAATAAATATGAATTTACTTGCCCTGGGGAGGCTCCTATTACTGCATGCATGCATGCTTCTTTAAGCACACAAAGGAAGGGATCAGAGCCCTCTGCCTTCATTGACTTAATCCATTCCCTTGCTGTCCTCTCCTGCTATTACTTTGGTGAAAAGCTACTGTGCCCATACTGCATGCTTCTACTGAGTTTATTTCTTCTTGTCCTGATTGTATGCCGGATCCCCCCCATATCATATCCAGAAGAAAGAGATCACTTGTCATGATTTATGAATGAACGTGACTGCCTGACTCTGCTGCAGAAGGGACACTGCGTGGCTTGAGACAACAGCAGCAGGATCACTTAGTGTGTGTGTGTTTGGAGCAGGGAGAGCATTGGGATAGTGGGCTGGGTTTGTTGTCTCTGCCCCCTGCTCACTACTGCAGCAGCCGGCTGAGTAATAACAGAGACAGCAGCAGCACCTGGAGACTTCTGCATGACTATTGCAAAGGTAAGGAAGGACGTGTAGCCTCCTCTACACAAGTCACAATCAGTGAGCGGAGGATGACGTTTCCTGTGCTATTGCTCCTGTGTATTATGTAGTGTCCTATGTGAGCTCTAAAATAATGATAATAAGAATCGTGGCTAACTCTGACATCCCTCCATCTGTGCATGGATGTTGTCTGTATGGGTGTAATCCTGTGTGCATGCAATGTAAAAGAAATCTCTGCATTAAGGTTAGGTGTATTTGATGACATTTGCAGCTGTAGCCTGTACTACTGACATATGGATGCAGTGCATACTGATTTCTGCCCTGTGCAGGTAAGCTACATGTACACACCCACTTTCCCCCAGCCATGAGTGAGCCGGAAACCTGCACTGTTTCATTTTGGTACATGTTTTGTAAACTCGGTAATCTTTGGTGTGGTCTTCAAAGTAATTGCTATATAGTGACAATAGCAGTGTTAGATGTGCTCCTGTCACCCTACTTATTACAGATTTGGCACAGATGTACACCTTTATGCTGAATGCATGCTGGGACTACTCCCTTACATGTTGTGTAGTATAACTTTATAAGCTATGGGGACCACACAGCTGATGTCACCTATTGTAGCTGTCGTGATATCATAGTTTTGTCATTTAAATTATTTTGGAAAAAATGGTCTAATCCCCTCCCCCCCATACCCAGTTACAACATTAAATTATGTATGCTTAATACACATTTGTTTTATTTTTATTGGACTGGTTGCACTTTTCACTATAAATAAATTGTATTGGGTCATTACGTTAAACTTGTCCTTCAAATAGTTTATACAGATAACATTGTAGTTCCAAAGAAAAGCGTATCAAGGTCTGGACACGTCAAACAATCCTTTTCGTGTGTCTACACCCTGAATACACAGCTTAGTATGTGTACAGTGTGTCTTGAGTATAGATGTCTTTATTGATTAGGACAGATTGCTTATCTGTACTGCATTGCTGTCCAAGATTGTGTTATTCTAATGCACATTATTTTAGAAAGAATGATGTTAAACACTTAAAGTTATAAAGATAAAAAGATAAGATATAAAGATGGCAAGAAATAGTGTAATGTGATGTCATTATACACCATTAGTACAGCTCTGCTTTGCTGGGACACTTATAAGAGGACACTATTCTCTCAGGCCCTGATTCAGCTTGGATCGCAAATACTAATACGCACTCAATCGGCAGATTCTTGCATACTACGTATGCATTGCAGTGCTCGAACCGGCCACTGCGACGGAACTGCGATTGCAATAACTACGTAGACCCATCACAGAGTGATTGACAGGAAGTGCCGTTTGGGGGTGGTGGCGGGGGTGGCCGGCGAAATGCAGGCGTGCCAGTCCATTTGAACGCCATTGCAGGGGCATGCATAAATTATCCACTGCGATGCGTTACGCAGCTTGAGAACTCATAGCATGCGCTGAAGTTAGCAATTTCTGACTTAGGTCTGACCCTGTGCAAGTGTGCGTGAGGCTGCAATGGTACTCAATTGTATCGATGGTTTCGCAGTCTTGCTAAACATTACAGATGTGTGTAAGGTAAAGTGGGCGTCCTTATGTTGTGCTGCGGTGTCAAAGCGATCGCAATGGATTAGCATACAATTGCAGTTGAACTGCATGCGTAATCTCTATTGCATTCGCAGTTGCGATCGGTAGTGTATCAGGCCATCAGTTTGACAGATATCAGTTATCAGAAGTATATCTGACTGGTTGGTATTAGCAAACGTTGTTTCGCAGCACTAACAAAACTAGTGGAATATTATATCACCTAAAAGAGACGATACAAATAGTGTAGAGGGCATTGATGAGAAGAGCTTACATTCTACCCACATGACAAAACCGCTAAAGCATTGTTCTGATTTTCAGTCAATACTTGATGGTATACTTTCCATACCTATCCACAGAGCCGTAACTAGACTTTTTGGTGCCCTGTGCCAGAAAGAGCATTGGCGCCCCCCTCATTTTTCAAAGGGACATAATGCACCCAAAAAAGGGCCATGGCTTCATGGGGAAGGGCCAGGGAAGAGATATGGGAGGCCAGGAGATGCTGGGGATGAAATAAGAGGAAGCTACAAGTTAGAATGATAATAAACAGAAATTTGACAGGCCATAACAGCGCCCTCTGACCTGTGGTGCCCTGTGTGATGGCACCGGTCGCACTACCCTAGCTACGGCCCTGCCTATCCATATCTTATGTGAAATAAATGCATGTAATATATACTATACACAATATTCTGAGTTATGGTGAATGTGAGCTGGACTTATTTAATAAGTAGGCTGATTATGGCTATATAAAAGCTAATGTTATGTATTGCAAAATATGACAATAGATCAGGAAAGTGTAATTGCATGTCAAGTAGACAAGGGATCTACCTGACCATCTCCAAATTTAATAAAATGGTACATGAAGTTTGCATATATGTCATGTCAGACTATCTTTGGGTACAGTTTACTTCACAATATGCAATAGTAGCAAAACTATGGCCCCCAAAGTGGGGGTGGTTGCAACTGTCACCAACTTCGCAGTGCACAATCAGCAAGTGGGAACGATCTTCAAAATTGGTCCACTTGACATGGAATGACCTGAAAGCCATGTTTTGTAAACCACAAATGAAGCAACATTATTAACAAATGGTGGCAGTACCTTTCAAACATGGGCCAAACAATTATTGCACTCATCGTGGCCTAGTTTTTAGGCTCCTCTTCATTTGCTTTTGCTATAAGATTATCTGCAGCTTTACTACACTCTCATTGCTAGCAGTAATAGATTGTTTTGTACTAATCTAGTACATAGAAAGGAGCAGTGTATAATAGTAGGTCATGCAATGTATAGAGGTAGCATTCTAATGACATGGATCTTTAGGTGTAACAGAGGATGTAATGTTACCAGACTGGTGAAAGTTAAAACTGTCCTTTGTTTGTTTTTCCTAAATGCTGTGCTACAGCTGGAAGGCTGCAGTGTAATAGGATAGGATATAGTCTTCAGCTTGTTTAATGATTCTTTTTATTGTGCAGTTAACTACTGCAGTGCCACAGAAACACATAATGGCCTAAATAACCGGTACTATAACTGTCTGACTTATATGTTAGACAGAAAATCAACAGAGCACACTGTATGCCAAAACATGTTAATAGCGTTTAACAGGAGCAGAACACTGGTGGGAAACCTGCAGCAGCATCTTTCCTCCCCAGGTGTTTGGTCCTTCCTCTCAGCCCCATCCCCTTTAGCATTTACAATGTTTATTGTATATTATAGAATAGTGGCTTTGCTTCTGCCTTAGAAACTTTAGATACAATAGTAACTAACCATTGCATTATAAGAAAATACCGTTGCGATGGTATTGCGCATATGCAAGTTGTATGTCAGCTCTAATTACAACCAAAACCTTGATATCCTTCACCAGGTCCAGCACAGCACTCCTTTATGTTGTGTACACACGGTACGATAAAAATGCACGATATGAACGATAACAATATCATTGATATCGTTATCGCTCAAATCGTTAATTTTTAGGTGCCTCCCAACCCTCAAACAACCAGCGATGCGCGGGCACGTACTCTTATGGATGATAACGATATCGTCCATCGACCATGCATGCAGGCATGATATCGATCAGGTTACATAGGGACCAGCGATCATTGATCACGGGTCGCTGGCCCATCGTTGGTGGTGTGCTGGATGAACGATAACGATCATCCAGCACACTGGGAAGGTGCAGAACGATTAGTCAGCGATATCGTTATCGCTGACTGATCTACCAGGTGTACGCACCATTAGGCTCCTAGAAGTATGTACTATATGCTGTTGGTTAAGGCAAGGTCATGTAATAAAAAAAAACTTGTAGCTGACTTTATGGATTTGCTGCTTTGAAATAAATTGATAACATTTTAATGTCTAATGGAAAATAAGAACTCCTTCACATCAATGCATTTTATATTTCCAATAACAGCACAAAAAAAAAAATCACATTTATTTTGAGGTGTTTTGTTGCATTGACTAGAACTAAATTTACAGTATTCTTTGGATGGAAAAATGCACATTAACAGATGAAAACTGCATTGTACAACATTTTTTTAAATACATTGCACAGCTTCTTTACTTCAACAAAAAGGGCCAAATGTAATAGAGATTCTGAAGCTGCCAAAATGTGGCGGGTTGACAATCAAATTTAAAATGGCAAGATTTAGTAAGGCAGAACCAACCTGCCTTTGCCTTACTAAACATGGCCACTTCAATGATGTGATTTCACAGTATTAGTAGTTAATGCTAAAGTCACATTACCCATTTTGTACACAAGTGTAATGGGCGTTATATACACAATATTGAATATAGTCTGGACTGTGTTATTAAGGAATGCTAAATTCACATTTACAATGTAAAATACAAATAGACAATTCCAAAATAAAATAAAAATTGAATGCAACTAAAAACATCTAGTGTCTTCCTCTTTAAAAATTAAAATGGGAATATTCTTAACTGCCATGGTACTAATACAAATATCTGTTAAGCTGGCCATCCACTATACAATTTTTTGGTAATGTATGGGAGCAAATGACAGTCGATCATAGGGTTTTAAACACTGAAAAAAAGGACAAAAAAAATTGTTCAAATTGGTTAAATTTGTGGGTTTTAACCAATTTGTCTGAACAACCATTTTTGGCTATTTTCCAGTTTTTGTGAGCAAATGGACGATTGTCATTTGCTCCCATACGTTACAAGGTTTTCATTCCAACCAGACAGATTGGACAGATATCTGACAGAAAATTGTAAAGTGGATGCCCAGCTTTAGTAACGCAAATAGATTACCATGACTTCATATAATATAGCTGGGACCTAGGGGTGGGGATTTTGACCACTTGGATCGCGAGCACCTTCATCCTGTACCCAATATTGCAAGCCATCTCTAATGGTTGTAGCAACGCAGACACTGCAAAATAAATAGTATGGCAAAATATGTCCAGGATGTGGGAATTTCTTAATGAAATTGGTTGGGATCACATGATGCATCATCTACCTACAATAAAATGTTTGCTGTAAGGGCATTGGTTGATACACACTATATTGATAAGGTAAAATATGTGAGAAACATATCTTTAAAACATTTATAAGTCATATAAATTTCCCTGTGCAGATAACTTGATAAATTTACAGAAAAAAGATACAAAATTATTTTAAAAATGGAGCATACATGTACTTTCAGGCATATTGGTTGTATGTTTGACGAAGGCTAGGTACCAATACACATTTTCCACAGAGATTTATACTAAAACCTGTGTTGCTCATTCAGAAACAGAACAATTTATGTCACTTATTTAGCTTTACAGCATTTTGAACTGACAAAAATATGATAAGAAACAAGACCACCCTAACAACAGTTTTGTTTTCCTATAGTATCCAGAATTTATGTGCTTTTTTTAAATTAAGCATTTATTTTAACCGGGCAAAGACTTGCTTTGTTTCTCACAAGTAACTAAAATTACGGCTGTAGCTGCAGAATTGCGTTACCAGCACCAATTCTATTTAAAAAATGTTCATAGTGGTTTGCTGAAGATAGTGTGAAGGAGCCCAAGGTTTAGCTTGGTGTTTGTTGACTTTTGTCTTTTGTGTGTTTATTCAGAGCAAGGTTACTCATTTATCTCACTTCTTAATAAAATATGTTCATTTGGGAAGAAGGGAAAGCTGTTAACAAATCTTGTTCTCCCCAAAAGGGAAATGTTGCCATATAAACCTGCATTTGAAAAAAAAAAAAAAAAAAAAAAAAAAAAAATATATATATATATATATATATATATATATATATATATATATATATATATATATATATATATAGTATATGGGATGTAGTCAGCATGCTTCCACGCAGCATGCCGACGGGCTATATCCGGCGCCGGAATCCCGACGGCAGTCAGGATCTCGTCCCCTACTGAAAACCTACCACCGGCATGCCGAAGGTAAGTATAGGGTAGGGGGGTAGGCACTAGGGGAAGGGGGTTAGGGTTAGGCACTGGGGAGGGGGAGGTTAGGTTCAGGCACTGGGAGGGGGGTTAGGATTAGGCACCAAATAGGGAGGGTTAGGGTAGGGAGAGTGTTAGCATACAAACCAACAAGTGTCGGTATGTTAACCCTGTCAGGATCCTGGCTGTCAGCATTACATACCCAACCCTATTATATATTTTCACAGTGGTATAACCGCATAACTCTCCTCTCTGTCGAGTTCCCGTGGTGTCCTCCTCTGTGTCAACAATCGCCTACCACTGCCAGCAAAGGCTGCTGTGTAATGCACATGCACATTACACCTTCACCCAGTGGGAATTAAGCGATGCAGTCACAAACAGTGGTAAACTAAGCTTACCGCTATTGCTATATATAGAAAGGAGCAAATAACCCCTTTAGCGAATGCTAAAGGGGTTATGCTTTGTTCTAAAATAGAGCCCTTTTAGAAGAAATGTAGCAGGAAACTCCAGGAGATATGTTGAAACATTTCTTTAGATTGAAGATGGGGAAAGTGGGTGGTGGATATTATTGTTATTAATGGTGTTTGTGAAACTGCTTCAGAAAAATTGGTTAACCCCTGGCATTAGGAGAACGCCAGTAAAGGGGCCTATCCATTAGCAGATAAATTGAACGATATATCGTTCAATTTATCTGCTATGGATAGGTCCTGAACGATGACAGATCCTGCGGCCAATAAATTGAATCTTTCATCTCTCCAACATGTTGGTCAATTATCGCATATCGCTGCCAGATATTAGAAATATATGCAGTAAACGACGAACGATATTAGCAGCAGTTACAGAGCGCTGCAGAGAAAAAAATCCACTCCCTGAATGATGTCATGCAATATCGTTTATCGTTCGTCTTTTGCCAAAATCTGTCATGTACATGACAGATAACGGTCAGCACAGCCACCGGGATTTTCAAGGGATATCTTGTCTTTCATCCATCAGAAATACATCTGCTAATGGATAGGCCACTTTACACTGCATACCAATTATGAGTGTTTGCAGTGGTAACCAGCACATCTGCTTGTTGGAGGGAGGTTGGAAAACGACACACTCACCTCAATATGTTTACATATACTAAATAGAGGGAAGTGGGTACTGGGCAGTAGAGAAATAGAGTTGATGGTGACAAGGGCAAATCAATATATAGTGCCTTATAAAAACTTTTATTTCAAATTCTACAAAATTCCAACATGTAAGTACAGTAAATTGTGCAAATGGTGGGCTCCACCTAATAGAGCCTTCTCCTACCCTTCACTCCCAATGCCCAGCACTTCCAAATGCCTTTCAATGCTCTCAGAACATTTGTCCCTAAATCATATCTGCACTTCACCTTAACGCCATTCCTCCTTTTTCTGACACATGGTGCAACTCTGCGTTGAAACTTCTCGCTACCTCCAACCTCTTCCTCCCAAACAAACTCTCAGCTTCTGCTGTTGGTCTTCTCTGCAACACATCATCACTTGGCTCTTTCCTACAATTGACATACCAACTCATAAATGTGATTGTCATAAATAAAAAGTGGAATTTTATATATATTTTGTTTTTTTATCCATAACATTGGTGCTCCTAATATTTGGTGCCCAGGGCACATGCCCCACCTGTCCCCACTCTATCTATGACATTGGAACCAATCCTACTGCTAAAAAAAAAAAAAATATTTACAGCATGATTATTTTACAACCGTATGTAAGAGTCCTAATTACACATTTTGTTGAGATTGTTTCATTATTTGACCAAAAGGTTTCCAGAAGATTATCCAGCTTTATCTTTCATGTATTATTTACTTGTAGTGCTGGTTAGAGCACCACCAACTAGTACAGAAGTGGGCCACTTAAATTTTAGTAAACGGTCACACTTTCCCTTACAGAGCCTGCTCCTTCCTTATGCTCTGCCTCGGAACTCCCTCACATCTGAGCAGCACACTAGCAAGTTATGGGGCAGTGAGTAATGAAGAAATTAAACATTGCAAAAATAAAAGTGTCTAATTGGTCCAGCTGTTAAATAGGTTATTGCTAACATTAGATCTAATTAAACTAAACCAAAGTGGTTCTAAGAGTGCTGGAATTAGATCCACTTTTAATTACATAACTCATAAAAGATTCAATTTAATTATATTAAAAGTTATTTATTAACATCAAAATTCACATAGAAAAATATACACATTATAATGCACCTTCAATATACAAGTAACTGTCAGTTATTAATGCATAGTTGTAATAATAGTTTCTGTGAAATGACACATATAGCAGCAAATACAAGGAAAAGTACCAATAGTGGTTTAAAACTTTATTTTGTAATCGTTTTGATATGATGTTAATAAGTCAGTGCTTCGGGAAATTATACTGTTGCCTTATTGGTGCTGCTGTATCAACTCTGTGTTTTGTCTAAACACATGTAAGGGACATCTGAGCTGTGCGCTCTCTACACCATCATTTCGGCATAAGAGGCAGGAGAGCAAGACCCAACTGCCGGGTGTGCTGTATTTTGCAAATCCCTAAACTACTAAAGTACTTGTGCTATCGAGAAGGGAATGGTCAAATAAAATATTTCCTTCTGCTACATTAGCCCAACTCTGGGCACTGATATCCATTCCAGACCTTAGAAACTTACTTATGTTGTCATGTTAGTAATCGGAGCTTGACACAAAGCCATCCATAGGCACCCATAAACGCAGTATATAAGATAACTTCGATGTGGCCTGGATCTTCTGTTCTTTTTTTAGCTGCAATTTGACAGTTGGTCCCTTAATCCATCACCTGGGAACAGAAGACAATTTGATTTGTAACATAAGCTGATAACATAAAGTGCTGCTGTATTATTGGTTTTTGGCAACTGGCCAAAATCTTTTTGAAAACCTTCTTAAGAGCTCGTACCCATTAGTGTTAAAGTTTGTATATTCTAGTGTTTTTAATGCTAGCGCCATGCCTGTAGCTCGGTCTCACAATGGAAGTCATTGTTTCCAATGTCAACATAACCACTGGCGTTTTTACTTACAGTGTGGTGTGTTGCACTAGCGTTGGTGTGTGGCATTGTGAACGCTTCAGTGTATTTAGTGCAAGTTATCAATCACATGTAAATTGATGGTGCAAATTAAACCTTTGTGAGTTACCTACCGTAGAGTTGTTTTTACCAAATGCAAGGAACGCAGTTTCTAAATGACAATTGTGGCACCCATGTGACCTGAAGTTTGCTTAGGCCATAGAATCTGTTACATGCTTCGTATTAAGAAGAGAAACATTAATTATAACCCATTCCATTTATCGTGTCAAGATGGGTTTATCAATGGGTCAAAATTATGGGGGAAAAAACACTGAGAGAGAGGTTTTGGGTGGGAAAATAGTAGTATACTGTCCTGGGAGAGTAGGAGACTTTTTGCACTGGCCAAATACATTTTTTTTACTTAAACAAAAAAACAAAACTTGTCACATGAAGAATATATCTCAAAGTGTGGGCATCTCCTGATACAAGGAGCATTTTTGTTTTGTTTGTATTAAACATGGCATGTTATGCGCATTGAGATTTTTTTTACTATTCCTTTTTTCTTCTTCCGTAAAACGTACACCTAAACTAGTAACTTTTGAATAATCTCTTATTTTATTGGCATTACCCTTGCTAGTTTTACTAGTTTATATCTGCACAAGTCAATATTTGGCAAACACAAACCATCAATATGACCTTTGCTCAGGTTATTTGGATGCAAAGTCCACTCAGTGAATACTAATCACACCATAAAAACTGAAATCAGTGTAGTATTGGCCAAGCAGTTTCTAGCTTTATAGATGCCCAATAAAACGTGTCCTAAACACTGCTAAGGTTGTCCTGGATAAGTAGTGATGTGCAAGTCATTAACTTTAAGTTTACTCTTCTGAGATTAAGGGTTAATGATTGGGTGAATTATTACGTGTATTTTGAAATATTATTGGTTACTTTTTAAATATGGGCCCTGATGAACAGCACTTGACATTCCAATTGCTGGATTCCATCTATTGTAGCAATATGGACTTTTCGGTATAATACCTGCTGACTAGCCGTATCAGTTAGCTAAAAATAAATAAATAAAATAAAATTGTAGATAAGGCACATTAGTATGGAAATTCCCTTGCCCTTAAAAGATTACTGTCATTTATAGTTCTCTGTAACTCATATGATTATTATTTAGAATTGTTTTAATACAAACTGAAAACTTTTTTTAATAATATTATTCTGTTAATCTATACCACAGGTTCTCAAACTCTCTCCTCAGCGCCTGAGCACCTGCTGGGTGACCTGGAAAACATGACCGGTGTGGGGTCCTGAGGCCCGAGTTTGAGAACCACTGATCTATGCTAATATAATAAGAACATTGTGTGTCTATTCCAAGTTGGCACAAAAACTACTGAACCAATTTTCATGATGACTGCATAATTTTGTAGTGGAAACCACTAGAAATAACCTGCAGTTTATTTCATATTGGTTAGTCAAGTTAAAGCATCATCAATGCAAGAGGTGTGGTACCATGCACTCGGCAGGTGAGGGGAGAGGTGTTTTGGCCTGCGATCACTTATATAGGATAGGCAACATAGCAGTCTGTGCACAGGGCACACAGTGCTGCCACCAGTCTGTATAGCACTGTTGATCATGTGGGCCACTCCCACGACAGGGGAGTGGCCCACATAATAAGAATAAAAAAGAGGTTGGCAGTGATTTTATCATGGGCGAAGCCACGGGCAACAGCTAGTTTTTAAGTTATTCTAGTAACGGCCGCAACCAAATTTTGCTGATAATGTGCATGTCACCAAGCAGTAACCTGCATTCCTTATCAACTTCTACGTTCGATCTCTCCTGCTCCAGACCAGATTTCTTGGTTACATGTAAATACTGGGATCTTTTGATAGAAGTAACTCTCACCAGTGTAAAATAATAGGCATGGATTCAAAGGTGCTGTACAGTATAAGACAGCAGTGTGAAAGTGCCCAGTTGAAATAACCAGGGTCGAGCGACACAGCATTTCAACCTGGGTAACAAGCAGGGTTGAACACAAGTTCAACCCGGCTCGCAGTGCAGTGTGAACGGGTAATCCTGGTCGAGGCAACCTGGATCCCGTTCACTGCATAGGGAGAGCTGGCGCTTGGAAATGATCTTATCTTCAAGAGTCGGCTCAGCAGCGATGGCGATGATGTCAACGACCCGCCATTATTGCTGGGTTGGGCCGCCAGTCTGAAAGGGGTCTCGGGCAGGTCGCATCTGGGATCGACGCATGTACAAATCCCGGGTGCAACCTGCCATTTGCGATCTGAAATGTGTATAAATTACATGTTATAATGTTTGAGCCAATTCTGTTTTTCCAACATCATGGAATCTTGTTACTGCCATGCAGCTGGTACCATGTGTAATATGGGTGTAAGCTCTTACGAGCAGGGCCCTCTACCCTCTTGTGCTTCTCCTTACTTTACTTTCATCTACTTCTTACTCCCCACTAGGGCACCTAACACTTGGTTGCTTATGCTCTGCTGCTTATGTGGGGGAATCGGTATGTAATGCCGGCCACTGAATAGCCGCCAGATCAAATACTGACAGTTCGAAATCCCGATGGGGGGTGGTAAGTAGCATAACCCTCCCCTCCCCTCCCCTACCCTAACCCTCCCCTCCCCTACCCTAACCCTCCCTTAGTGGACCCTAACCTCCCCCCTTAGTTTCTAACCCTAACCTCCCCCCGTTGGTGCCTAAACCTAACCCCCCCCTTCCCGCACCCTAAACCTAACTCTCCCGGGAGGGTGCCTAACCTCCCCCCCCGGCTGAGTAACCCTAACCCCCCCCTTCAACTAGTCTAACCCTCCCAGGTGGGTGCCTAACCCTAAGTCCCCCCGGTGGTTCCTAAAGCTAATCCTCCCCCCTCCACCTTCCTCGCGGCTACAACCCAAGACACCCGGGTTACCTTTGTTCGGTGTGTCTGGATTTTGTCGTGGGGCTAATGATAGGGGTCGGGATTTCGGCACCTATCTTTAGTCCCGTGTCGGGCTTTTAGTGTCGGGATTTTGTCGGCTGGGGAAGTGGCCGTCGGGATCCTGACTACATCCCTTATGTGGATGTTATGGTCACTAATGCAGCAAGTTATATTATCCATGTCCTTGTCCTGCATTGTATTGTACAAGTCATTGGTCACCTATTTGTTTATGTACTTTGTAAGGCGCTGCGGAACACTTGTGGCACCATATAAATAAATTATGATAATAATAATAATAAAACCATGTGCGGCCAGCCCTTCTATACATGTTGTCCTCTGTACCTTAGATATGAGTGCATTTAACTGCAATTTAATGGAGTGTTGGGCATATATGCTAGTGTAGAGACTTGCAAATATATGAAGTCCTTTGTCAAAATATGAATCAAATACCCATGCTTTTATTTGCTAGATATACACATATTTGCATGTACAATATGGGTAAAACAGAGTGTAGGCATATTTGTTTTCAGGTTAATATAGTAATAAAGTAAGTGCTAAATTGGGAATGCAAACTCGCTTGTTCTGAATGAATTAATAAACTTGACAACTATGCCTATGCAAACATGCAACAAATGTGTTGTCTATTCTATAGTGTTTGCAGCAAATCAAATTTACCACAATCCTTGTATACATTGGTTGTTTTTTTCTCAGTGGGATCAATCATACCTATTTTGGCTGTGGTCATGTAACTTCAAAGCAACATTTCATTGTAATTTAAGGTGGAATATGTACACTGGATTACACAAGTAACATTTGTATTGTAAATTATATTGTTACAGGCAGGGTCCAGGAGTAGTGATGTGAATTATTTTATTAACACGCTCAGACAGACTAATGCTTTGTCTGCTTAGTATAACATGCCTCTTGGTAATTTCATGTTTCACATTACTGCTCAAACATGTCTATAAAATAATAAACCAAACATTATATTAAAAAAAGATGCTGCTGTTTTATTTTATGGAGCTTGAATTTGCAAGACTGTTTAATGTTCACTCTAGCACCCTGCACCTGTCACAACCCGAGCAGTTTCTCTTTCCTGCCTTGGGTGTCGCTCTGTGCTCTGGTGTTACTAACACACTCTGGTCTGTATCTGAGCAGTTTGTTGCATCAGCTGAGCGTGCTTGAAGCACCAGAGCAGAGAGCGAATAAGAATAATTTTCTTAAAAGTAAATTGAACATTTAATGCAAAATGCAGGTTGTTTCATATAGCGCTACCAATATCATTCACACATGTGTAGTATTCATTCTAGCACCCTGCACCTGTCACAATCCGTGAAGTTCCTTTTCCTGTCTGTGGTGTTGCTCTCTGCTCTGGTGCTTCTAGCACATTCTAGTCTGTACCTCAGCGGTTTGTTGCATTAGCTGAGTGTGCTAGAATCACCAGAACAGAGAGTGATACCCCAGACAGGAAAGACTAACTGCATAGGTTGTGACAGGTGCAGGGTGCTAGAATGAATACTAAATGTGGTATATTGGGCATGAAGATATTGAGATAAAGGTTTGGTGCACACAACACTTAAGGTGCCCACACACATAGCGATGTGTTCCCGATCAGCCTATGTACACGATTTCCCCCTGAACTCTCCCCTGGAGCTCCACGGCAGTCCTGCACACGATTTAGTATGAAAAAGCTGCCAATGTGACACACTATTCTATCGTGCCTCCTAACTACTCCAGTGCATCCTGACTTGAGATTGTCAGATCTACCCTACAGCACGGCAGATCTGAAGATGCGATGTGCAACCTGCGGGGATGCGCATCGCTTCATGATCGTGAGTGGGGACTCACGATTTTGGCATATTTTACACGATCTGTCGTTCCAGTGCGTCGGAATCGGCCAGATCGGGTAAAATATCGCTATGTGTGTGGGCACCTTAACTCAGTTATTATTGTGGCTTCATTTCATCTTATTTTTCTATAAACTTTTAGCACAAAGTGTAGGAATAAGTAATTCTGGAGAGAAAGCATTGTTTCAGCGCTTCTTTAATTCCTCTCCGAAACAGCGATACACATTTTTCGGGTCAAATTAAATGAACTATAATAAATAGACTCCAGGAACTGAGCTTGTCTGTTTATCAAAGATTACGGAAAAATAATGATTTAGAAGAACAAATGTAAACAATTTATCATTTTTAAACTGATAATGACTAATTATAAATTATCCTTAATAATGGAACTCTGCAGCTGCAAATAATTAAGTTACAAATCAAAATACAATTATTTTATTATTTATATGTCCTATGTAATTTAACTTATCTCTGTTTTTTTCTTAAAAATTTTTTTTTTAATCAATTACAAAATACATGCGATTTTATCAGTAAATAAGATTTAAATAAGTTGTCAGTCTCCATTATATTTTAGAAATCCTTGATGAATAGTCTAAGCTTTATTTGCTGTCTCTGACCCTGTAAAACTAATCCATTGTGCTAGTCTTCATATGGCCAGACAATGTGTGTGTGCTATATTAAACTTTTACTGCCCTCCAACATCCTCTGGTCATAGTCTGGCTATTTAAAAAATTAATAACATGAATGATATGAGGTGATAGAGAGCCAAATAATTTTGCAATGATTAGGCCCATGCATACAACTTTCATAGTTAAGTGGTTAAAATTACTTAATTATTTAACTGACAAATTTATTCCCAAAAACAGATCAGAAATCGTGTTTTTTTTTCACTTAATAAAGTTTAGAATATATTTAAAAAAATTTATTTTAATATTTTATTTTAAAAAAAATATGCCTAAGGGGTGTCTCACACCTTTCCATGTCCATAGGCCCCACTGAAAAATTACCTACCCCATTGACAAAAGACCTCCCACCATTTAGATACCATGAACATTACCCATAACGCCCTTAACATTACCCCCTGGTGTAATACGTCCCTGTTTTTTTTAAGCAAAAAAATCATAACACAGCAAATAAAAAATAAAAAATTGCTACAGTCTAATTGTTGTTGTTGTTGTTTATTTACATATTGTAAGATGTCTTATAATAAAAGTAAAACCGTATATATTAAATAAAATATAAACTCATTATTATGGAAGTCTTATGCTGTTTTGGCACTTCAGTGAAGAATATGTCCATTAGTCACACGGGGCAGGTCAAAGGAAATAAATGGTCCTTGTGAGGACTTTCTTTAGTCTATCTAACAGCTTGCATCATTTCTCCATTTAATACTTTAAATATATAGCAATAAGCAGGGCCGGCCCGAGCCAACATTTTTTGGTAAGCGGGAATAGATTTTGGTGGCCCTCAGTGGACCTTCATCCTAGCTCACTCATCCCCCTCATGGAGCCTCTCACAGCCCAGCACCCCTCACCAAAGCCCCAGTCATCACAACCCCCTTCATCACAGCCCCTCTTGCATCCCCTCATCACAGGCCCCTAAACATAGCTCCTCTCACTCCTCCTCATCACAGTCACCTCCATCACAGCACCTCCATTACAGCCCCCCTCCATCACAGCCCCTCATATCCCTTCTTCACAGCCACTCCATCACAGCCCCTCATGTCCCCTCTTCACAGCCCCTCAACATAGCCCCTCTCACTCCCCCTCATCACAGTCACCTCCATCACAGCCCCTCCATTATAGCACCCCTCCATCACAGCCCCTCCATTACAGTTCCCTTCCATCACAGCCCCTCATATCACCCTCATCACAGCCACTCCATAACAGCCCCTCATATCCACTCTTCACAGACCCTCAACATAGCCCCTCTCACTCCCCCTCATCACAGCCCCTCCATTACACCCTCATCACAGCCCCTCATATCACCCTCATCACAGCCCCTCATATCCCCTCTTCACAACCCCTCAACATAGCCCCCCAACTCCCCCTCCATCACAGCCCTTCCATTACAGTCCCCCTCCATCACAGCCTCTCCATTACAGTCCCCCTCCATCACAGCCCCTTACTCAGACTTACCTGCTGGCTCCAACAGTGGCAGCAGAGTACTGAAGGCGGGGAACAGGTCTGGCTGGCAGTGACATCGGCGGGCATCCTCCTGAGTGCTGCGGCATGCCTGCGCAGGCAGCTGTGTCACAGGGACACAGTCTGCCCAGAGGCTCAGGACCTGTCACCCGGGCCTGCCCCCTCCCGCGTAGGTATCAGTGCAGCCAGCACTGCTCAGATCGGATTACCAAAGTGATCATCACTTTGGTAATCCGATCGCTACATCACTCTATAGATGAGAGGGGAGTAGAGCTGTCCCTCCTCCCCCTCCAGCAGGGACTCGAGCCTCTGGCTGGGTGACTGCTGCGGCTCCCTCCTCAGTCTGGTGCTCTACGCAGCCGCTTACCCGGCGTATAGGTCGGGCCGGTCCTGGCAATAAGCTGTTGTAACAGGGCTAGCAGACCCAACTTCCATATTTTGTCTTGCACACAACTTCCTGTGACCTCTTTATGACATATAAAGTTAATACATCCAGCTTGGTTTTTGGTTTATGCAGTGTTATATGGTCATTAGTCATATTGCATATTTTTCCCCTAACTTACTTGTGATCTGTAATGCAGGTGCTTGGCCTATAATCACTGTGTTCTGTAAGCAGATTTCCTAGAGCACAACTTAGCATTATGACCTCAGGATCAGGGGCGGATTGGGAATTTAAAGTGGCCCTGGAAAAAAACACTGGAAGTGGCCCTATCTGTGTGCGCCGAAGGCGCGCAACCGGAAAAGTGGGCGTGGCTTCTTGGCATCGTGTGTGACTTAATGTGAAATGCCATGCCCGCAAACCACTCCCCCTCATTTTAGTCATGTTTGGGGCATTCCCACCACTCCAGGAGCTGATGGGCATGCCCAAAGTCCCTCTCTCCAGTGAATAAGCACAGCAAGCATGTGAATGAATATTTTCTTACCTACAGTATATGATTTCTCTGCAACGGGGAACCTTTGAAGAAATTGATCCTCCATGGACAGGTAGTGTCTTGAGTTGGCATTCACTATTCATACAGGAGATCACATGGTCTGGAAGCCTCCTGTTTGTGTCGCAATAAAGTCAATGTCATCATCATGCAATATAGGTCCAACCAGATAGTAACAGAAGCTTTGGGGCATTACAAAATGTGAGTTTCCCATATCAAACAATTTTATATTATTAAAATATATTTGCTCATATGGTACCATTTTATCAGTAATATGGTTTCATTAGAATTGTTATCTTACTGATGATTACTTTCCCGCAGTCTTTTCTTCAAATAATACCAGCGGTCCTGCCATCCCCTGTGTGTCTCCAGCACCATTGCCTCGGTGTGTCTCCAACCCATCCCCCTATGTGTCAATCCAGCGCCACTCCCCTGCTTCTCTCTAGCACCATGCTTCTGTGTCTCCTAAATGCCATCACCCTGCATCACCCCAGTACCATCTTCGTGCCCTAGCACAGAATAGCCCCCCCTGAGAGATCATCTCCCCCTAGTATAGCAGACCTCCTCCCCCTCAGACAGATCATCTCCCCCTAGTACAGCAGACCTCCTCCCCCTCAGACAGATCATCTCCCCTTAGCAAAAATGATCTCCCTCTGATCCTCCCCCACAGACAGATCAGCTCTAAATAGTACAGAATAACTCCCCCCATCCCCCTCTCAAATCTTCATTAATCCCCCCTAGGGCTCTATCTCCCTATGATCAGTACTGCATGCTGCTGAGTCTCCCAATCCTAGCAGCCAGCCCAGCCCCTTTATCCTTCCCCAGCCGGGGATCTTATGAATTTTAAATAAACCCCCAGCCCAGATGTTCCTGAATCCTGGGCACTGCTACCATGTACTGCAATCAGACTAATTGTCTCCTCTCTGCTCCCTCCCCCAGCTATGAAGTTAAACTTTAACTTCACTCTTCACAGCCTGGGGAGGGGACAGAGTGGAGTGGAGACAATTGGGCTGACTGCCTGTGTGGCCCCCGACCCCGCAACTTACCCCACACCAGCCGACGCCACCACCCGCGGACCCGCGTCTGGTGCTCTTCAGTGCACACTTTTTCGATAATGCCATGGTTGGCTATATTTCCCCTTCGTGCTAGGGACCTGGAAGTGACGTGAATGAGGGCAGAAGTGCAGTTCCTGCCCATGACAGCCAGATACAGAAGTACTTTGTCCCCACTTTAAGAAGTTTGCTGTCCCCTTGCTCGCTGCGCTCGCCACGCTTCAGGCACGGTGGCTCGCTACGCTCGCCACATGGTTATATTCCCCCTCTATGCCCACTTGGATGGCAGGGAATGACGCTGGACACTGGATGATGACATCAGGGTCCTCTCCGTGAAGGGGATTTAGACACTACCATGATGCCATGGCGTCTGGCGCAGCAGGAGTTCTGGGTGGGATTTTAATAGGCTAGCTAGCCTCTTCTCGCGAGAGAGGCTCAGGCGTGGGCAGCTGACAGTGACAGGCAACCAGGCTGCTTGTCCTGCAAATAAATAAAACAGCCGGGGGGCGGGGCCACAATTGAGAAGCGGCCCCACAACCAATCGGCCCACCAGAATTTTCCCGCAAAAGTTAAGGGCCAATCCGCCCCTGCTCAAGACACACACTATTTGAGGAGTGAGTAATACGTTTTATGCATGGGCGCACAAAGTCAAATGAGAGCTTGTTTTCTGCTACTTTTTTCTTTCCGGAAATTTAGCATTTTTGCATTGATGTTTTTCCATTGAACTGACTGGGTTTGCGTACTTGTACTTGAAGTTGTCGCTAATCCGATTTTATGCTCTGACACATTTTTTATAAACTGGATGCAGTATTCAAGCCAGCAGGAAAACATCTGAAGTAAACAAGCATAGGTATAATGCGCATAAAAAATGTCAAATACACAAACGATTGAACCAGTGGCATCACTAGGTTGGTACCAACCGCACCAGGTGACACCAAAATAGAAGAGCTGCTCTGCTTATTTGGTGTCTCCCCATTTGATGGAGTCAGAGCAGCAGTGACACTGTGTCCGGAATTGGGAAAGACTGGGGGCTGCCCCCAGCATGATGAGATTGGAGGCGTGGCATGTGGTCACCCTCCAAATTTTTTTTATCCCAGGGGGTTTGTCCTTGTGGGCACAAGGCCATGCCCCTTTTGCGCCCCTTTTGCGCCCCTTCTTCGCCCACAAGAAGTCCTCAGTGACACCAACCCCAGTGCCACTACTGGATTGAAATACTTCTTTTCAGAAAGCATTTTTCTGGGCAGTGAGGAAAATATTCTGAAATATGGAGCTGTTTCCCTGTTGAGGGTGACACTAGCCCACATTTCTTTCATCTGTCTCATTCACTGTTATTATGAATATAGCACACGCAGGGGTGCTGAAAGGAGGGTGGAGCGGGTACTATTTACCCGGGCCCAGGCTTCCTGAGGGACACGGCACCGCCCCGTCCCCCCTCCCTTTCTCACAGCAGCCCAGCACAAAGCGTGTCTCCTATGCCTGTGGGGGGAGCGATCACACTGATCGCACCCCCCTGCTTTGCACCGAACTGAGGGGCTCTCAGCGCCCCCCTCCCCAGCGCACGGCGCTGCAAAAGTGTTCTTTTTTTTTTAAGCTCTAGGGGACGTGGCTACCGTGTCCGCGATTAGGCCCTTTGTTTGGGCCTGGCAGGGCTCTCTACGCCCCTGAGCGCACGTGCTGATTCTGAGTTGGAAAAACTATGCTGCACTGCAGGTGGGGCAGATATAAAATGTGCAGAGAGATTTAGATTTGGGAGGGGCGTGTTCAAACTCAAGTCTAAATTGTGAGTCCTGCCAGGTCCTGCCCGAGACTAATTTTTGGGGTAAACAAATATATATTTTGGCGCCCCTCAGTGGAATAAACTAATATTATAAACACACAAAGTTAAAGCACTAATGACCTATTTATTAAGGCAATTTTTCATAAAATTATGCATATACTACAGTTTCTGCATAATTGTATGCTATGTACAGATGTGTCTTAAGTCATCTTTGCTGCAGTTGCTTCAAACAGACCCTTGTAGTGCGACTGGTCGCGTGAGCCTCTGCTAGCGATGGGCATCTTTTTTAGCCAAAATGCAATGCGCACCAGCAGACTGTGCTGATTAATTTGATATGTGACACTTGTATATCTGTGTGTGACTAAAGGCTGGTTCACACTTGACGATGTGTGTATATCTGTGTGTGACTAAAGGCTGGTTCACACTTGACGATGTGTGTACCGACCTCGTAAGCGAACCCTTCAGGGTGCCGGCAACGGCAAGTGTGTATGAAGCAACGGTGGGGGCTATGCTGCATTTGGCACATTTCCGTGGCTAACAATGTCACCCGTTGGACCTGCATGCATGAAGGTCCAATGGGCGATACTGCTGACAACGCGTGGTAGTGTGCATCATCACCGACATAGTCGGTACACACTAGACGATGTGCTCGACATTTTGATCGATACGGCCGGATCAGACGACATATCGGCTAGTGTGTACCCGGCATTAGTCTCTCAATCAGCATGCACAGTGCTACGTTGTAGCGGCCACAGCTTTATTCCACACCAAGTGCCATTTACAGTCTTAGTCACACACACATATACAAGTGTCACATATCAAATTAAAATGTAATAGGATAATAAAAAAGTTTGAATAACAGTTATCACTTACAACTAGGGGTGTGCACTTGCCACTTTTCGTGTTTTGTGTTTTTGTTTTGGATCTGGATCTTTCTTCGTGTTTTGGATCTGGATTGGTTTTGCCAAAACCACCCTTCCGTGTTTTGGGTTCTGGGTTTTGGATCTGTATTTTTTAAAAAAAAAAGCATAAAAACAGCTAAAATCACAGAATTTGTGGGTTTTTCTGCTCCTATGCTATTATTAACCTCAATAACCTTAATTTCCACTAATTTCCAGTCTATTCTGAACACCTCACAATAGTGTTTTTATGTCCAAAAGGTTGCACCGAGGTAGCTGGATGACTATGCTAAGCGACACGAGTGGGCGGCACAAACACGTGGCCCATCTAGGAGTGACACTTCAGTGGCAGACAGGATGGCAGTTTGAAAAACTAGGCCCCAAACAGTACATAATGCAAAGAAAAAAAAGAGGTGCAAGATGGAATCCCACCCACCCTTATGTTGTATAAACAGGACATGCACACTTTAACAAACCAATCATTTCAGCGCCAGGGTCTGCCACACGACTGTGGCTGAAATGATTGGTTCGTTTGGGCCCCCACAAAACAAGCTGGCAATTAATCTGTCCCTGCACAAACTGGCTCTACGGAGGCAAGATGTCATCCTCATCCTCCTCATCCACCGATTCCTCACCCTCTTCAGTGTTGTGTACATCCTCATCCTCACAGAGTATTAATTCGTTCCCGCTGGAATCCACAACCACAGGTCCCTCTGTACGTTCTGGAGGCTGGTCTCCCTGGAAGAGTTGATAATTCATTTTTATGAACATCATCTTCTCCACATTTTGTGGAAGCAACCTCCTACGCCTTTCGCTGACAAGGTTCCCGGCTGCACTAACCACTCTTTCGGAGTACACACTGGAGGGGGGGCAACTCAGGTAAAATAGAGCCAGTTTGTACAGGAGCTTCCAAATTGCCTCTTTTTCCTGCCAGTACAGGTACGGACTGTCTGACATGCCTACTTGGATGCTGTCACCGATGTAATCCTTTAACAGACAGACGCATGCTTGTCGCTGCTGCTTTGCGGATGCAGGTGTGGCTACAGCCCACACAATTCACAAAGACAGGAAAAAAAAAAGAATTTTTTTATTGTTTGTGGAGCGCACAATTCACAAACACAGAAAAAATATTATTTTTTTTTGCACTTGGGGGAGCACCCCTGATGGACAGAGCACCCCCTGGACAACACCACAGCACCCCTTTAGGACTGGGACACTGCACAGGACTTTGGAGTGGACAACTGACTGCACAACACAGTCCAGCCAGCCCCTATGGACAACAGCAGCACAGCGCAGCACAACACTACACTACACAGCCCAGCCAGCCCTAACTCCCACCCTCCCTCTTCACTGTTCACAGCCGAGTGAGAAAATGGCGCCGACGCGGGTACCTTATATAGGATCCAAAACCCGCGAGACCCGCAAGGCGGGATGATGACGTTTTGCCTCGATTTGAAATCCGAGTCAGGCGGGAAAAGTCGAGCCTGACTCGGATCGGGGGGGTTCGGATTTCAGAAATCCGAACCCGCTCACCCCTACTTACAACCAGATGGAAAATAGGAAATTCCTATCCATTTATGTAATTATAGATATTTAATCCAAGTAATTACGTGTGCTTTGAGGATGGGCTCTGGAATTGGAGTCTTTGCTTACAAAGCCACATATTAAGGTTACCTTTCTGGTAAGTCATAGTCATTCTCAGCTTTGCATTATCATGAATGCACCTGCACAGGGCACATAACACAGCAGTTTCTCTCTGCCTCGGGCAATTTTCTGTGTGGTTAGTACAATAATATTATATAAAGGTAAACAAATAATAATCTGCGCTGGTAATGTCCATGTTTACCCAGGCAAATCATTCACAACACGGTACAAATGCGTTTAACATTTTTCAAAATGTAATAAAATATTCATGTTAACCTTTTTCTTTAAAAAAGCTATTTCTATATTCTCTTAATGTTCTTAGAAGTGGCGCTTTACAGTAGCACTGACATATTTGTTCTTGTCAATTGTAACTATGCTTTAAAAGAATAAAAAAAGATAATCCAAATAAGCCTTATTAGCGCACCTCATTTTACTTGCACCCACAGCTCTAATTTGGATACATTTGTATTTGGATAGATGCTTTTTAATGATCATTTCATCTTATTTGCTGCTCTAGTATTTTATCCTTTACAATTGTCATGTAACTTTATACTATAATCATACCCTCTATTGCAGGGGTCAGGGAACTTTTTTACCTTTATACCACAAAATATATTTAGATACGCCGATGTTACCCTCTTGATTTGAAGGGAAGGCAATCATATAATAGTGCCCCCATATAAGGCCCCTGTAGTAGTGCCCCCATATAATGCCCCTGTAGCAGTGCCCCCATATAATGCCCCTGTAGTAGTGCCCCTGTAGCAGTGCCCCCATATAGTGCCCCTGTAGTACTGCCCCCATATAGTGCCCCTGTAGTAGTGCCCCCATATAGTGCCGCTTGTACAGAGACCTTAATCCCTGTTCCTGCATCTGCCGCCATTCTGTCCGCCCGACTGCTCCTTGGAAATATGGGAAAGTCTTCATGACGTCTCTCCCATAGTGCGCATGGGGGGAGCCGGAAGCTGGAGCTCAGAAGAGAACTCCAGCCTCCGGCTAACACGGCACTGCAGGGAAGGAGCCGGGCGCCTGCTGGTAATAACATCTCAGTGGGTGTCCGGCTTAGAGCCTTCCTGCGGCGCCGGGCTGGAGGTCACAGGCGCCGCACCTGGCGCCAGTGACCTCCATTCCTGGGGGTAATGGACGGACAGCCGGGCATGCATTGATTAATATGAAACCTGTGTTTATTTAACGCAGATTTGGAATTAAATCGCAAAAAGTCGCACCAGCGGGTTAAAAACCTGCCTTAAGCAATTTGATGCCAATTTGCAGCTGATTGAATCGACCCCTATAAGGGGACTGTAGTACCAATACCCTTTAGAACAGGGATGGGGAACCTCAGGCCCGGGGGCCGTATAAGGCCCGTGGAGTCATTTGGTCTGGCATTCTGAGCTTTTTTTCTGCTAGCCTCATCTGGTTAGCAGGATGCCTAGAATGGTACCCTGCAGCCAGAATCTGTGCAGCAGTGCCGCCTGGAGCGTCCTTAGGACACTTCAGATGGTCACAATGCTGTCCTTACAGCTCCCCGGAGCATCCTCCGGATACTTCGGGCTTTGATGTAATCACCGGCGATTGCGGCCCCGCCCTGTTTGACATCACACAAATGGGGTGTGGCCTGCACCGGGCTCGCCTATAATGTCATATATATCAAAATGGCCTTCGGGAGAAAAAAGGTTCCCCACCCCTGCTTTAGATGGGTCAGGTACACTTAACTCTGGATGATATATAGTAGGCAGACACTGTGTATTATTCTTCATACACTTTTATTCAACATTACACTTTTTAGCAAATTAGCAAAGGTTCAGTATTGGATATTGAACTTTATATTTATGATTCCTATATGGAATATAAATGTTTGGGATTTCTTATCCTTATTTTCTAAATTAATATGGGCTAAGGTCATATAATGACAAGCTTGATTTTAATATGGAGCTGCAATTTTTCTTAAAATCATGGGCATAGCTATAGTGGGTGCAAGAGGTGTCATTGGTGTGGAGACCAGAGGATTAGGGTCTCCCGAACTAGCATATACAGTTGCCTATTACATTCCCAAGATAGCCTGGTAAGGAATTGGGTTCGGCCCATTGCCCGGGCCTGGAAAAAGGGACTCGTCAGCGATCTCTGTATCTCCTTCTCCCACAATCCTGTTTCACACTTACAGACATGGTGAGCTAATCAGTAAGCCCAGCACTGTCGGAGAGCAGGCATCTCCTTTTTTACAGCCTTTGAAGTTTGTGGGCAGGAGTTGAGTCCGAGCTTAGGACTTTCCCAGAAAGGGACACTGGCCCTGATTCAGAGAGGGACGCTCTGAATCTGGGTGTTTTTTTTTTTTTTTGTGTGGCCTCCAGGCCGCTCGCATAGCTGTGGGTGACCACCCACAGCTATTGCGAGTGGCCAGGATGATGATCGCGATGGTCAAGACCATCGCGACCATCGGGCTTGCGGCGAGACCCTTGTGGTAGGATCTCGTGGCCGCAAGCCCCAGAGAGCTTCTGGCTCTAATAGAGCCAGAAGCTCTCCCACTGACATCACTGGTGATGTCAGTGGGGCCGCCCACAAACGTCAGGCGTACGCTTGGGAACGCCTCCGTTTGTGAAGCCACCCCCCGCTACACCTACAAAATGGGCGAGCTGCCGATCAACATCGACAGCCGCCCCTTTTGTAGTGAGCCATGGAGCAAGAGAATTTCTCTCTCGCTCCGGGGCTTGAGCACACCATCAACCCGCTTGCGAGCGGGTCTGAATCAGGCCTTCTGTGCAAAAATTAAGAAAATCTCTGCTCAAAGTGCAATTTCCAACATTAGTAAGTATCCTCTCAGATTGGAGCTGGTTGGTCAATGCCGCCAATGTGATACAATGTGAACTGAAGGCACTAAATGGCATAATGTGTACTCGTAGCTCTATAATGTGGCATAATATGAACTGGTGGGACTGTGCTATAATGTTAACTAGGGTACTTCTATAGGGCATAAAATTAACTAGGACAATATTACTGTATGGTGCTTAAAATGAACTAGGGAAATATTATGGAGCATAAACTGAACTAGGGCCCTATTACTGTAGGGTGTAGTAGGTATTACCGCCGACCGCATTGCCAGCGGTTCAAATTCCGACGGCGGCAGCCCGGCAAGGGTGAAGATCCCGATCGTCCCTAAGGTAAGTATCGCTAACCTAATTCTACCCCCTAACTCTCCCTTAGGGGTGCCTAACCCTAATCCCCCCTCTAAGTGCCTAAATCTAACCCACCCTTCCCCCGCTGCCTAAACCTAAGTCCCCCGGGGAGGTGCCTAACCCTAACACCCCCTTCCCCTAACCTAAACCTAACCCTCCCAGGGGGTGCCTAAACCTAAGTCCCCCCGGGAGCCCAAAACCTAACCCTCCACCCCTGCAGGCTGTCCGCGCCCGGCTTACCTTTGTTCGGTATGCCAGGCGTTGGTCTTCCGGTGTATGGTTAATGACAGGCGTCGAGTTTTTGACACCTGTCATTAGTACCACGCCGGGATTAGAGAGTCTGGAAGCCAGCGGTCGACATTTAAACCGTCGGCTTCCAGACTACATCCCTTACTGTATGGTGCATAAAATGAACTAGGGCAATATTATGGAGCATAAAATTAACAACCACTGTGGAGACAGGTGTCTCTAGAAGGAAATGTTGCTATGTGGCCCACAAACTTCTGGCTACGTCCCTGGTTAACATATATAAAATTATAAATGAAATATTGCTGTATGTAGTATGTGGTAATGGTACTGTCCCTTCTCCTGGATGGCTGTGTCTAATAACATGGCCACTGGTATCTGATCTCTGATTAACGGAGACAGAAGTGATTTTGCATCATGTAATTACTCTTCAGCGTTTATGGTAGTTTTCAAATCTAAAAATGCACACAAAAACGTTCCAAAAAGAAATCATGACCTTATATGTTCATGCTTTTCTCACTCTATAATCCACCAGAAGCAAATGAAAAATGTTGATAACTGCACATCACCTAGTAGTTCTGGTGACATGGAAAACAGGGACGGTTAATTATTCACAATGCAAAAGTGTTTAGGTAAATTGGGGGCATGAGCTAAAATGTCCCAACGTACAAGTGAGGAATGGGGAGTGGTGGCATTCTTGGAAAATATGAGGGGCCAAAGTGTATAAATTGTTTGCAGTCCATGAAGTTAACAACAGAATAAGTTGTAGAATGAAGGAGTGAAGGTAAAAGGAAGGTTTATAATGAGTTGTTATAATGTAAATAATGCAAAACTGGGTATAAATAATGTCCTGGGTAAAACAATGTTTCCTGATTATCCAATAAACATTAAGGAAATACATGTTTATGCCTGTTTCCATAGGCTAGATTTCTTGACTTGAACAGATAAGTACCATGCAATAAAGCTACCAGTTTCACAATGACTGTTGCTTCCTTGATTAAAGGCCAGTGGAATTATTTTCCTGAGGAGGCTATTAACCAGAATTTCAGTGGGCTTTTACAGTAATTCAAGAGCAAAGACGAAAAGAGTCTCCTTCACATGGTCTGTAAGTGGTAGATTATTCGTCGACAACATAGGAAAAAGGTCTTATGTCATATATTAAGACATTCAAATGGCTTTTCAACATGTATCACAATTGAACGCCTTGCAAGTAAGTATTGCCTTATATGTTTTTACTGTATGTCAGTCTTTCCCCAAACATAATTCATATTATAATATCGGTATAAATGGATTGTAATGATACAAAATAACAGCAGGTTTGTTTAGTTCTCGTACAGTTCAGTATTATATAACACTATTGCAGTATGGTATGCAATATAATGCAAAAGCCTAATACAGATTATATGATAGTAGTACTTTGCTTCTTAGTACATGAAAGCACTTCTTGGCTGACTATTCCAAAGTCAATATGGAATTTTTATTTACAAAGGAGTCAATAATGGTTGAGATAATGTAGTGTTTACCACTGAAATTACTTGTGCCGTTTGTATTGATCTCTTTCCCACATGTTGGCTTTGGGAAGTAGTCAGGAAGCCGGCGGTCTAAATGACAACCGCCAGCTTCCCGACAGTGAAAGCCCGTCATGGGACTAATGATAGGTGTCTACATAACGATGCCTATTATTAGCCCCATGCCGAAATCCTGACGCCCGGCATACCGAATGTAGGTAAGCCGGGCGTCGGGAGCTCATAGTCGTGGGGGGGTTAGGTTTAGGAACTCCCGGGAGGACTTAGGGTTAAGCACCCCCCCGGGAGGGTTAGGCTAGCGGAAGGGGTGGTTAGGGTTAGGCACCCCCCACAGGAGGATTAGGTTTAGGGTGTGGGGAGGGGGGGTTAGGTTTAGGCACCCCTGGGGAGAGGTTAGGGTTAGGCACCCCTAAGGGAGGGTTTTAGGAGGGGGGGAGAGGGGAGGGTTAGGGTACTTACCCTAGTCGGGATCTTCATCTGCCGGCCTTCTGGTGTCGGGATTTCTAAGCCCGGCGGTAATACATACCGATTCCGTTGGCTTTACCTATACTATAAGTGAGAACAAGGTGGGTTGTTCTTTTTCCATAGCAGTTTTATGCCTTTTCCCAGCAATGGCACATAAAGCAACACAAGGAAAAGCAGTGCGATCTGATCATTCACAACCTTTGTTCGATACACTGTACTTTATTAACTTTGGTTTATAGTTACAAACATGTAATTAACATGCATTTCCAGCTGCAATAAATACTCTTGGGGCAGAGTCCTTAGGTCTCTTTCAAGCATGTTTTGAAAACTCAGTGCAGTATGCAAAAGGGAAGGGAGGGGGTGGGGAACACATGCATATTATTCCCTTCTGTACAACAGCTAAAGAAAGAGGAAGTTTTGTAAATGAGCCAAGCCAAGAAAAGATAGCAATATTTACAGTACCCTCTCATATAATGGCATAGCATTGCCATGGCAGGGGGGAATGAGTATGATTTACCGCCGGCCGCATGCTGCCGACAGCGGCTGCCCGACACAGGAGGTAATCCCGATCGTTCTAAGGTAAGTACTAACTAACCTAATTCTAGCACCTAACCCCAACCCTCCCTTAAGGGTGCCTAACCCCCCCCCCTTCCCCTAGCCTAAACCTAACCCCCCCCCCCCGCGGCTGACCTTCAATCAGTAAGCCGGGTGTCGGGCTTCCAGCGTAGGTCTAATGACAGGTGTCGGGATTTCGACGCCCGTCATTAGTGCCTTGCCGGGATTTAGGGAAGCCGGTTGTCGGGATTAGGTCCGCCGGCTTCCCGACTGCATACTGGCAGCAATACTTCAGTGATTTCGTCATTTACCATAGTAATCTTAACACTTTTTCTGTAAGGCAAGGGAAATTTTCCAAGCATCTCCTGAGAGAAGAGGGTGTGCACCTTGATCTGTGTTAGGTGGATCTTTTAGGCACATTAGAATAATTCAAAGGGAGGTTGTATAACACATCCAGAAGCTGCATTAGCATCGTTTCGCAGCGTGTGTTTTTTCTTATTTGCGCTTTCGACGACCTAAAACATTTACTAAAGTGTGGGTTTTTAGAATTGGAGATGTTGCCCATAGCAACCAATCAGCTTTTACTTAGCATTTAACTTGCACCTTCTAGAAAATAATATCTAGAATCTGATTGGTTGCTATAGGCAACATCTCCACTTCTAAAAACTCACTTAAGTAAATATACCCCCAGGAGTCTATGTACTAAGCTTTGGAGAGAGATAAAGTACCAACCAATCAGCTTCTAACTGTGACTTTACAGGCCATGTTTGAAAAATGACAGGAGCTGATTGGTTGGTCCGTCCACTTTATCTCTCTCCAAGGCTTAGTACATCTACCCCATAGAAGGAAAATGGAAGCTGAAAGAAGATCCTGGAGTAGTATCCCCTTATTATTACAACTATATTTTATATCTGAGAAATTAAATAATAAAAAAAGAACTTGTATATTACACAAAGTTGCATATATAAAACATTTTGAATTGATTGGTACGGGATGCTGGCGCTTGGGATCCCAGCAGTCAAAATCCCAACGACGGCATCACAGCAGGGTTAGGATACCGACAATTGTTCATAGGTATCCTAACCAGGGCCGCCGACAGCCGCGCCGGGCCCAGGTGACAGTAGGAAAAGTAATATATATTATATATTTTTGCAGGAAGGGGGGAGCTGTGTGCCCCTCAGCCCGGCACACAGCCAATGGGGGCGCGATCAGTGTGATCGCTCCCCCCATAGGCATAGTAGAATGCTCCGGCTGCTGCTTTAGCAGCCGCGAGCAGTCTCTAAGTGCAGCCCAGCACACAGCAGTGTGTTCTGGGCTGCTGGGATGTAAGAGGGAAGGGGAGCGGTCCCGGGCCCCTCCAGAAAGCCCGGGTAATTGGTACCCGCTCCCCCCCCCTCTCGGCGCCCCTGATCCTAACCCTCCACCGCTGCCTGAACCTAACCTCCCCCCTAGTGCCTAAACCTAACCTGCCCCTACCCGCACTCTAGTGCCTAACCCTCCCCCCAAACTCTGCTACTTACCTTCGGGATGCCAGCGGTCGGGGAGCCAGCACCAGGATTCTGACAGGTGTCCGTATTCCGGTGCTGGTATGCTAAGCGCCCGGCATCCCCTGTGTCGTGATACTGAACGTATTCCCATTTTGAACACCTCTATAGTGCAAAACCTAATGGTTCAATTACCATTTACATCTCGCATAGCAAAGGTGAACATTTATTAACATCCGTATTGAAATAGTTTCTCAAGCACACAAAGAACATTATTGTGTTTTTTCTCTATATTTACATTTGAAATGTATGTTCCCTTAACACAGTGAAAAAGATATTCAAAGAGATTTGAATACACCTGATCTAGGTGAGTCAGTTACTAGCACATTTGACACAATCATCTGGATAATACTGTACATGTTATATATTTTCTTTATTTTTGGTCCACTGCACCAGCTTTTATAAAAAAAAAAAAAAAAAAGAAAACATTATAGGATTCTTGTCATTCACATTGTATGGTTACTATAGGTAACAGATCTCATTCTGGAAACCTTTCCTAATTAATATAGTCCAGCCCATCTATTGCTTCTACTCATAACATTGAGACAAAAATGTGCAACATACTGTAACAGGACATACTGACATGAGCCCCTCACTCTTCTTCTTTAAAACTATATCCAAAGTATAGAGAAGTCTGTAGCAAAAACATTGTCTCAGAGGCCTATTCATCATCATCTTTTGTAAAAAAAAGTGTCATGGCTATTTATCATCCCGAAACAGCATTTTTTTTGGAACTTGATGGTGTAACTGAACGCCACTTTCAGATGGTATTCAGCCCCCGATAATCTTCACAGGCTGCTGTTTACACGGCAGCCTGTGAAGATTTACAAAGCAGCCACAGCTGTTCAGATCTCTCCCTGCTGTGTTTGCACTGCAGAGCCCCGCAGAAATGTGTGTGACTCGCCTGGCTGCTTGCGATCCTCCTCCCGCCCACTGCGCTGCTCCGGAAAGAAAGAAGACACGCAAAGACAGGTGAGTGGGAAGGGGGATCAAGGGGGCACGGGGACAGACCGGACACCAGTAAAACCTGAGGGACAAAGCCGGGAGGGACGGGAGCAGGAGTGAGGACAGAGCCAACATCATGGGTAAAGCTAGGGACACAGCAGCAGGGGACACCAGCGGGGGGGAGTTGGGATCGGGATTGGCCAGGCTGGGACAGACACCGGTGGGGAAGGGGAGACACGGAGTAGGGTCTGCGGGCAGGGAGAGGGGGGGAAACTGAGCAGGGGCTGTGGGCAGGGTGTGTGGTGACAGGCAGAGGCTGCAGAGAGGGCTTAGATAAATGAGAAAAATATCACAATTCCGAAAAGCTGACTCCCCAAAAAGAGCAGCTTTTCGGAAGTAATACTTTAGGCAAGGCAGCATGATGAATACCTCCGAACGATTCTTTGAACTTGCAGCTAATTCAAAACATAATTATCACCAATGATAATTATGTAATGATGAATAGGCCCCACAGTCTGTTAATCAAGCAATGCTGATATTGAACAATTTAATAGTGCTAACTTGGTCAGAGCATTGGTGTCACTTTCTTTCTATCCATCCCATGTTATTAATAGATGAATCCCCCATAACAGAAAAAAAATAGTGTTTCTCGCTGACTGGAGGAGTGCTGAAGAGAGAGAGAGAGAGAGAGAGAGCTGCCCTTTGTCTGTTTATCTCCATGTCAGTGGGCAAAAAAAACATAACGCCATAACATAGCTTCTCTCATCTATATAAATATTGTTCTTGCAAGCCCCCATTAAAGTCAATGAGGCCTGCTGGATCAGAATGGAGAAATGACAAGGTCGAGAAATCTGTGATTTCTCTGCACTTTTTATTTCACTAAATATAGATCATACAAATGTATGGCTTTCTCCAGCTAATATTCTGGGAAATATATTTTAGTTGATTAAATAGAGCCTATGAGAACAATTCTTCTCTAAGGCGACAGCCCAGGTTTTGTGCCCACACAACCCTCATGCAGTTCCAACTCGAAAAAACAGACACTAGCCGGTATCAACAGACACTGATCCCACCGTGTACCTGGGGACAGGGCAGCAAGGCAGGGAAGTTGCTGGACACTCTATTTGAGTGCCACCACATCAGTTGTTTCCCAGGAAGAAGTGATTGGGCCACGTTGGGAGTTGTGGGGGTGTGATTACGCCACACACACCCAGAAATAGAAAACCCTGTGCACGCCTATGCTAAAGATAGACTAAAAGACTTCCCAATAACTGAAAGATTGTATCCTCCAACATGCTCCTACTGTACACTAATCTTATCTGAGGTTCTATTTCATTTTCCAAATAATTACTATATGTAAGGTTGTTCTTTTTTTTTTCTGAGCATCACAAAATAATTTGTCTACTCTCTGTCTCTGACATACTGATCATCCGTTCTAGTAACGTTAGTCATTACAAGAGTGAAAGATTCATGTAGCATCTTTTTTCTAGTCCATTTCTCTAATGCTGGGTACACACTTACCCGACTTTGCGGCCGACCAAGTGGCCGATTTGGTGAGTTATACACACTTACCAATCAGCCTTTCGATATGTCTGGCCAGACATCACAACTGGACTGGCATTTAAATTTGACCGCCCAGTTATGATGTCAGTGTTGGTGGTTCACCCGTACACACATGCAGATGCACCAATATATCTGCATCATATATCAGCATCGGCTGTGCTGCAGGGCCGACTTGGTATGTCTGTGAACGTCGTCGTATTGGGTGTACACATCTGCCGGTGCGCTAACAATATATTGTTCGGCGTTTGATAGAACAATATATCTACTAGTGTCTGTGTACCCAGCTTATGTCGTTATAGAAGTTGACATCTTCTTTCTCACAAGGCTTACAGATGGCAACAGTTAACTAATGCCTTAAACTGGAAATAATCCAAACTTTTTTATTTTAAGCAAATTTAGAGACAAGATATAATTTACTGTTTGTCTTCAATCTCTGATCAACAAGTAGTCTTTGTATTATGAACTGTAACCTGGCACGCAGAATGCCCAGATATTTTCCTGTTCTTTTCTGTGTGCATTTCAGAAATATGTAGGACATTTCTTCAGAACATATAATGAGAGTATCATTGCACAGCATTTCTGAAAAAAATATTATTCTTGGATTGGTTCGAGTTATCGCAGATACTAGAGCGTCTGTTAAGGTTAGGAGTTGGGATTAGGGTTAGGGGATGAATCCTCACCAAAGGTCTGACCCGGAAGTTATGGTCACATGACCAGGGCTGCCATCAGAAATTGTGGGGCCCGGTACTGGCAAAATAGGCAGGGCCCCCCTCCGAGGCGGGATGAGGAGGAGGTGGGCGGAGCTACACCATGGATGGGTCATCAGTTGGTGGGTAAACCAGTTTAAAAATTCTCAATTTGGGCTGTGGTTATTATAACATGTCAATCTATCATATAGTATATGAAACTATATGAGAGAAAACTGCTGTAAATTCACAAACACAAAACCAGAATCTATACTAAATATATAGGTAAAGCAACGTTGACTCTACATATATAAAGCTGAAACCACATAAAGTACACAGAATATATAAAAAAAAGCCAGATCCACATAACATACACTGAAAAAGCCAGATCAACATAAAATACACTGAAAGAGACGGATCCACATAAAAAGAGAAGGAAGGGGAAGTGCAGGACACGGAGAGCTGTACCTATTGGGGGCACTGGGATGGCTAGACATGGTTGGAGGGTGGCACACATGGCAGGGAAGGCTGGACCTTAATGGGGGAGGTGCAGGACAGGAAAGGCTGGCCCTTAATGGTGGAAGCACAGGAGAGGGAAGGCTATCTGGACTAGGGGGGCACAGAGCAGGGAAGGCTGTTTGGACTAGGGATGAGACAGGGATGGCTGGCTGGACTGGGGGGAGCACAGAGCAGAGAAAGCTGGCTGGACAAGTGGAGGACTGGGCATGGAAGGCTGACTGGAATAGGGGGAGATAGATAACACTGGCTGACTAGGGGGGAGGGCAGGGTAGGCTGACTGGACTACGGGGGGCACAGTACTATGTAGTACCTGGTTTAATGGTTTCACTTTCTTCAGCTGGCTGCTTAGCCAACCAGGTAGAAACAGCGATGATGGCTCACCAGCTCCTCCTCCCGCTGTCCTAGAAACATGGTTGTGACATCTGAGGTTAAAATGCCTGCAACAACCCAGTGCCGATGGCATTTCAAATATGGCTCCGGCCACAAGCCAACCACAGCTCGCGGACCGGCAGCCAATCAGGAGCAGCCGCTGCTTCTGATTGGCTGCCGATCCGCGAGCTCTGGTTGGCTCATGGCCGGAGCCATATTTGAATTTGCCAGCTTTTGTATCAATTTTCCCTGTCTGCCTGCCGGTGCAGCACCGCGGTGCTGCCACCTGGGCCCCCTCTCCTTTCCTTATGGGCCTGGGACCCGTAAGCCGTGCTGGAGCTGCTGCAGCTGCCCAGAGCAAGTAAGTCACCATTGGGACACCAGGGACAATATGTTGACCTTTATAAAATGTCGACATTTCTTTGGTGTCTACATAAAGAAGTAGATGTGCTAAGCCTTGGCGAGAGAGAATGTACTAACCAATCAGCTCCTGTCATTTTTCAGCCTGTAAAGTGAGCTGATTGATTGGTTGGTACTTTATCTCCCTCTAAACTCTGATAAATCTCCCTCTATGACTGTTGACGTATCATACCACACCCAGTGCATGTAATGCAACTCAACATGGATTCTTTGTTTCTGTGCTGGAGGAAATGTTCATCACATACAAGCAAAACATAATAACATGGTTGTATTAATAAAAGCTGATTGATATGTAGGGTCTCAAGTAAATCCTAAATACGCTATTTGTAATTATCCCCTGGATTCTGATCTGTACCCTCTGATTACCAGGGAAAGCAGAGAAATAGATTACAAAAATGACATTAGAGTTAGTTAAAATTATTTCCCAGAATAACATAGAACCAACATACCTTTAACTAAAAGAAAATTAAATAGGGTAATAAATATGATCAGTGGAAACACACACACCATATTTATATCCATCTTGTTTTTTATTCTTTTTGTGCTTAGTAATTACTGCATAAAGCCCTGTATTTTACAAAGATACTCTCTGCCTTTGAAGCATAGATGTGATCAATGCAGTGTTTGTTTGGTGGTTATACTATTTTCACTATACGGTATTATATTAAGTTTCACTTTAGTTTAATCTTTTTCATGTGATTAGATTTCCAGAAACATTTTGATTTTAATTTAAAACTTTATGGGGCCTATTCATCATCATTTAATTTTTACAATTGCAGGTGAAAATGTTAATTTTCACCTGCTTCAGTATTCGGGCCATTTATCAAGAAGGTAAAGCAGGAGAGATCACAGATATCTCCTGCTTACGTTCCTGTTGCGGAATGGCCCACTGTCCCCATACACTAGTATGGGGACAGAATTCATCAAGCTCCGAAAATATAATATTTTCGGAGCTTGAGTACGGGAGCATTCGCCATCTTCAGATAGCGTTTTCTCCCGTTCTTGATTCGCAACCCGCTCCTTCCCTATGGGAAGGAGACCCGGGTTGGGAAGTGGGATCCTTCCGGATCCCTCCACCTCTGTCCGGCTCCTTCTGCCGGACGTCGGGGCTCTTGTGCACATGTGTGACCTGTCGGAGCAGTGAAGCCGCTTGCGGGGACAGCTGACTTCGCATCACCTGTCTCCGTAATAGAGCAATGATGAATTGCTCCGGCGACCGCAGCGAGTTAGAATGTTAATAATCAGGGTTCGGATCCAGATAATTAACATCATGGATAGGCCCCTATGAATATATTCCAAATAATTTTCATAAGCTGTGTACACAGTACATGATATGTGTACCAGGGGCAGAACTATGGGAGACAATGGAGGCACCTGCCGCCGGGCTCCAGCTCTGAAGGGGCACCTCCTCAATTGTCCACAACATATTCACCCCACTTAGGGCTGCAGCTATGTACTCAGAGTGTACCATCATGGCAGCCCAATACATGGCACCCCTTCCCGGCACCTGAGAAGCCACCTTACACTATTGGAGAGCTCCATGTCAGACCATCAGCTGCTGCCTTCCTCTATCTATAGCCTGTCTGCATGTGAATTGCTACATTACAGTGTCAGCGGCTGTGACAGGCGGGGGGCAACAAATTATAACTTGCCTCCGGGCGTCTGGGATGAATTTATGCCACTGATGTGTACCCAGTGACAGCACGATACATTGCGCTGTCCGTTCACACTGTCCGATGCAGTGGACAACGACGCAATGTGGTGTTCCATGTTTCATTCAGCAGTATGGCGTTATTTGTTACATCGATGTGATGAACTACCCATGGGCGCGCGCGATCATGCGTACACACTATGCGATCTACACAATATATTGTTCCAATCCGCATGGGAACAATATTCAGATGTGTCCTTGCTCATCTATGCTCAATACACCATGCACCGCGATATGCCTGGCGTGAGTGAGCCGCCAGCTCAAGTGCAACTCTGCTAGCGTTGGGCATCTTTTTTTTTATTTTTTTTATCCGAAAATGCATCTGTCGCAATGTGTTGTGACTATGATGCACCAGGATACTGTGCTGATTAATTTGATACGTGACACTTGTATGTCTGTGTGTATGACTGAACTTGACGTGGAAAAAAGCTGTGACCGCTGCATCATAGCACTTCGCATGCTGACTGAGACTCAGTCGGACACAGATATACAAGTGTAACATATCAAATTAATCAGCACAGTCTCCTGGTGCGTTCTAGTAGCACCGCAGTGCGACTTAGATGCATTTTTGAGAAAATAAATGCCCTGGCTAGCAGTTTCTCCCGGGACCAGGTGCTCCTAGTGGGACTGTTTGACGTTGCTGCAGCAAAGACACAGCTGTATCGTGAGAGGGATCGCATAGTGGGTACCATACATACCGATATTCTGGCAGCCCCCTCCGGGAGGCAAAGCTCCACAATTGCATCATCATCCTCCCTACTGTTCAAAGACGCAATTCAGGGCGTTTTACAGTGGGACCACTCTTTTTGATGTCTGGGAGAACTCCCCATTATTTTTAGGACTTTCCCGGACATCTGGAAGAGTTGGTAAGCATAACCTAATTTATTCAGCATATAACAGTAATGCAGGAAGGTTTGCTCTTTGTAATAGTATTGCAATCAGAAAAAAAAAATTATGTTGAAATACAAAGAATGCATCTGTAAGCAAGTTCACAATCTTCCTTAATTTCAGTGTACAACAAATTAATACTTTTAATTTGTTTCCTTTCTAAAAATAGTCATACATTACTAATTTGAGGTCAAGAAAAACTAAAATGATTTCAGAATGTTTTTCCCAGCTCTATTTTTTGAGCTACACTACTTGCACTATACTGTTTGTACATTAGTAATATAGTCATAGTGAAAAGCTATTTTAAAATCTGATATTTTCTTGATTGATAGAAAATAAATAATAGTTGTTTTAATTCAATCACAAATAAGAACACAGAACGAAACAAACATACAGCATACGAAACAAACATACAGCATAGGAAAGTATCTAATGTAGTGGCCTATTCATGGGGGTGCTTTCTCTTTGCTTGTCGCTTGTCGCTTGTACGCCTCTTCTGGGGCATCTCTTGTCACTGTCCAACAGTAGTGATTCACCTGCCCTGATATCTTTGTTCCATTGCTGAAATGTCTTGATGGAATCGCTCACTATGCTTGTCACTCAGTGCACCACAGTTATCTTGTGTGGGTAATACCATGAATCGCATATATTTGAATAGGGGAGGGGACAAATAACTGATTCATTTAATTGGGTCATTAGGCCCCGCCCCCTCTGTGCAATACGCAGATTGCTGGTAAGATTCTCTCCATTCTGCCCACATCACTAGGAATACCCCTACATCGTCATAAATGGGCTATATCTCGGTACTCAGAGCTAACTGAGAGTTTTAAATGTCATATTCATTCTTTGCATGCTGAAATCAATTATAAATAACTATTATCACATCGGAAACATTTTCATTGTTGTGCAGTGTTTTTACTTCATGCCTTTAAGCATGCTTACTTACATGGTCTATTTAACCTACCTCACGGATGCTACTAGTACACACAGATGTATTATTTGCTGAAGGGGTTTCAAACGATATATAAAACAATAAATCCATGTTCAATATGAAGGAATTTATAAAAGTCTTATTATTTGCAATGTTCAATTACAAATCATCGTTTCAACTGTTGTCTTTGGTAGCATAGCACTGTTTTTACCACCAGCCACTCTTTATAATACAGTAATATTTGGATCTTAAAGCTGCACTGACACCAATGGAAAAGATCTTACTAATGTGTGCTCACACCATAAGTTTTGATTCTGCTTCTTTATACCACTTTCAGCCCAATATGAATGTCAGGGAAGTGAAGATGAGTGTAATAGAAGGCAGGCTTTCTATTTTGTAATGGTTTTAGGGCTGTATTCAAATAGCTGCGATAAGTCAGTTTCTCCAGAAAAGTATCGCGAGTGACGTCATTTCGCCATGTGAAAAGTTTCCTACGTATTCAATTCCGAATACTTTTCGCCGGTGCGGAAACTTAATGCAATGGGACCTGCAAAAAAGTTTTGATTTAGAATAGGTGTTGAAAAAAGTGCAGAATTGGGGTTTTGGGGTGCAAAGCTGCACCCTTGGGACAGTCCCCCAAAGGTAAACTGTGTTAAAAAAAAAAGTTTAAAAAGTCTTTAGATCACCCCAAAAAAGTACTTTCGTTTTGAGGGGCTTAAAAGTCCAAAGTTGGGAGACAAACTTAAAAACTAGCTAAATAGATTCCAGGGGGGACCCAAAGTATGCCCCAGGTGTTTTTAAGCTTGCAGGTGGATTTTTAAAGTTTTTTAAATCTACATTTTAGCAACTTAAAAATATGCTAGCACCCATTTTCAGGTACCTGAAATTTGCTGGGACTAGTGATTTTGAGCCAAAAGAAACTGCTAAATGCTATTCTTCACCACTTCTGCATAGACACTAATTTTGCAGCTATTGAGAGCATTTAAGTACCCCAAATACCTTCAGCGGGGCTATTCGGGGGTATCTAGAGTGATCCCCAATGTCAGTGTATCTTTTGGGGGGTGTCAGCCTGATTTTCTCCAAATCTGACAGTACTTTTCGCATGTTACAGTTTCTCCGGCTCCCGTTTTCGCCAATTTCTAATTGAATACAGTGAAAACTGGGCACGCGAGCAATACTTTTTTGCATTGCAAACCGGCAAAGTAGGCGAAAAGTCCAGCATGCGAAAAGTACGGGACTTTTCGCTGGGTATTGAATATGCCCCTTAATGTAAATCTTTTTTTTTTTTTTTTTAAACTTATTATTATTAGTCAGGAAGGAACAAGCAAAGACAGCATATAAATCATACAATATAAGACCAACAGTATATGCGCTTTAAATAATAAAAAAAGTCAAGAGGCCCCAATCACAAGTTTCTTTAAATTATTACAAAACCATTTCAAGGCCTTTTTTGGTGCATTCTTGGCTACTGAGATACTTGCCACGGCCAAAAGGTCCAAGACGCTAGGTGTGCTATTTTTACATTGATTTGGTCCATAGCATAGTCTGGTCGATGTATCTTACACAGCAAATCAGCTGGACAAGTGTCATTGGGTTTTCCTTCATGCACTTACTGGAAGGTGTTTTCAGTTGCACTTGCAGCTGTTTTTTCCAGCATTACACCGAGCAGCGATAGAAATTACTGGTTTACACGTAGGTGCCACCGCTTAAGAAATACAAGATTAACCGGATTTTACACAGTTGTTTGAGTGCCTCATGGACCCCATGGATGGATGGATTACCGCGATCCCGCAATGCTGCAACCTGGCATCGCATGATCGCAGAAATCCAACATGGATTTTGGCGATTTGACGATCGCGATCAAAAAATTCTCGCAATTGTCAAATCGCCGACATTTAACATGTGAAATGTCTGGGATCCGGCGACGAATCGCAGAACATCAATGGTGGGCAATCAGAAATTTCCGATGGTGATCAGAAATTTCCGATCACAGCTCTGCATCGCGGTGATCTGTCGCAGATGTATGGTCCCCTTTAGGGTTATGGAACACACTTGTTTCATATTTTGATAGCGAAGTGCACAGCTGCGGTGGGATCTTCCATTGAGTCCATTAGAGCTTCCTGCATCTGGATCACGAAAAACTCTACCTAATTTTTCCTCACGTGGAACCTGATCGGCTAGTGGGAGACTCGAGGGATTTTATTGTTTCATTTTCATTTAGGTCACCAATTGCTCACTTTGCTAGGGCGGGTTTTGTTTTCTGGAGTTTGCTGTTGTGATTGTTGACTTGACCCCGGTAAAACACAGTTACAGGTGTGATTGGGAGGACTTACCTTGTGTGGGTTGATACACATTTTTATATTTACTGGACAGGAAAGAGACCCACTGGATAAAGAGGCGGCCAAAATGTTTGGATACTAGGGCTGATTGCTGAAGAGGCGGTTGGGGCATGAAGTGGAGAGATTTACTGAATCAGCTTTGGGGTGTAGCAGCGAGATGGGGGCTCCTATACTGGTTGGTGCTTCTTTCGGGCGGAAATGAATTGGCAAGCTTATTAATCGGATCAAAGCTGATTTTCTTACTGTTCTCTCCCGCTGGCCCCACTTCACCGTGGTTTGGTCTAAAATTGTCCTTAAAAGTTTTTTTTGGAGGGATCATCAAAGGCATGCAGCTTTAGATATAGGTTGTGTCAAAAGATGAAAATTACAGTGTCTGGACTTGTTCTGCAAAGAGGATGCTAGGTGATTAAGCATACCTACCTGTGTTATTAGGAGTAACTTTGCAAGTCTTAAGGAGTGCATTTTGGTGGATAGGGTTTTGTTAAACAATGTTTTTATTTCAGTGATTGACGGTGGTAATGTTGCTTTAGGATGGTGGGCTGTAGTTTGGCAAACCTGATAATAACTGTCAAGTGATGCTCTATTTGCAACTACAGAGGGCACAATGGTGATTGTGGGGCACTGAGAGGGCAACTAAAGGGGGTGATCCCCACAATCCAGATTGTACCTGTTTGGGGTTCTATACCCATTAGTTGGTCCTTAATTGGATGTTGCTGAAGGTTCATATTTCTTTCTTGGCTACCCCGTCTGATATTTACAATTAATAAAGTTGAGACCTATTTGTGTTAATCACTGTTTCTGTGTGGTCAGGGGCGAATTAAGTTTTTTGGAGGCCTCAGGGCAACTAAGTTGTGGGGGCCCCATCAATAAAATTGCTACAGCCTCACGCAGCAACTACTGTGCCCCTTACCTTGTCTCGGTAACCCTCACTGACTGGCAAGCATACTGCATCATGTCAGTGACAATGCTGGGAACCGACTCCCGGCAGCATAGCGGACAAGATCTAATACACTGTCAGGGGCAAATGCAGGGATTTTCAGTGGGGGGGTTTATATAGATATATAAATCGATATACATATATAGCTATATTTATAGATATAGAAAGATAGAGATATAGAGATTTAGCTATATACACAGTATAGACAAAGAGGCAATGGGGGAGAGAGGGAAGAAGGTACAGGGAGACAGCGAGTGAGAGACGGGTAAGGGAGAGATGGAGGGGATATAGACAGAGGGAGATAGAGTGAGGAAAGAGAGAGTCAGACAGAGAGGGATAGGAGAGTGAGACAGAGGGGGAGAGAGACAGACAAAGAGAAATGGAGGGAGAAAGGCAAGAGGGAACAGAGGGGGAGAGAGAAGGAACAGAGGGGGAGAGAGAAGGAACAGAGAGAGGGGGGAAGGGACTGAGAGAGCGCGCACACACTACCTGTTGCAGCATCAGCTTTCACAACATTAGACCCCGCCCCCTACTCATGCACCCACCAATCACTGTATTGAGTCAGCCACGGTCGGGTCCGTCAGTCGGCGTCAATGAGCGTGCTATGTTATGTTGCCAGGAGCCGGCCAGGGAGAGTCCAGAGTGGCCAGATTCTGGTCAATATTTGCTGCATTGTGGGGGACCGTGAGCGACCGCCCGTCCAACCCTCCTATAATCCGGCCCTGCGTGTGGTTATGGTTAGTGGTTACAAGGGGGTTTGGGGTATTTTGATGGTTTGTAGTCTTAATGGAACAATAAACTGCAAGGCAATTTACAGATATTTTAATACCTTTTTAGAATGGCTTCCAGAGTAAATATTGCTTGGGATTTAGCTTAGAACAAGCAAAACTCTAAAGATTGCTTCATTTTACAGTATAGTTGCAACCATATAGTTGAGGCGTTAGTGGTTTGTATTACGTTATACAGTAACATAAACAGGTTAAGACACCCATATCCAAAATGCTTGGGACCAGAAGTATTTGGGATATCGGATTTTTCCGTATTTTGGAATATTTCCATCCCGTAAGGAGATATCTTGAGAATGGAACCCAATTCTAAACACAAAATTAATTCATTATGTTTTATATACACCTTTACACATAGCCTGACGGTCATTTTATACAATCATTTTTATAATTTTGTACATACCCACAATTCATTTATGTTTTATATACAGCTTATAATCACAGCCTGAAGGTAATTTTATACTATATTTTAATAACTTTGTGCCTTAAACAAAGTTTGTGTACATTGCACTATCAGAAAGCAAAGATTTCACTAGCTCAGTCATGCTAAAAAAAAAAATCTGTATTTCGGAATATTCCGTATTTCGGAATATTTGGACATGGGAGATTCAACCTGTAATGATGTTGATGGATAGGAAAGGGTTACAATCTAGCAATGTGCTAAAGCAATTAAAGCAACAATAGCATTAAGCAGATGCTACCCAGATGATGCAATGCTGCTTCACAAATGAAGCTGATCAAATTTCCTGGATATAATTTAAGTAGAACAAATCTTAGTCTTTGTAAGCATTATTTCTTTCATCTTTGATTAGTGTGCATTTCCATTTTGTCATTGACAACATTCATTCATATTTGGTGCCATTACCTTTTATCTAGTTGTTTTCTACATTTCATCATTATTGTGGGACAGTGCACTTCTGTCAATATGACTATTGTTCACTCTCAACAATAAAAGGTACATCTTTGTACATATGAATGTTATTTAGGTTCTTTCAAATTATTGTCTATTAAATACGTTTAGTAGAAAATATAACCGGAAATGCTTTCATATGATATGAAAAAAGAACAGGTGCATTACAGTACCTGTTACTACAAGGAAGGTAAATGACAAGCATACATCCTGTTTTTGCTTCAAGCAGCAATCCCATGAAAAAGAAGAGAATCATGGTGTTAACCATTTCTTTTTTTGTCTGTTGAGGCTTCTATTTTTTATTTATAATTCAGCCCAGTGTCATGGACTACCATGGTAACCACAGTCGCATGGCATATTATGTTGTGAGAGAGGCTTTGGAACTCCTCTCAGAGCTTTTAAATTACTCCTCCTGCCTTCACATGACCTGCTGTCAGCCATACTATGTGCCCCCCATAGAGATTTTGTTTAGGAGACAGCGATTTATAGGAGGAAACCTAAGAGCAATTACTACCAGTCACATACCTTCTTAAAGGAGATGTAGTAAAAATGTTGACAGTTATGATGTTGACATTGTTAAAATTTCAACAGGTAACTTGTCGACATTGTCAGAATGCCGACATTGCTAGAATGTTGACATTAGGGTTAAACCGCAAATGGTTAGGTAGCAGGTGGGAGGTTAGGGTTAGGCTGCAGGTGTGTGTGTGTGTGTGTGTGTGGTGGGGGGGGGGGGGCGGGGCGGGGGGTATAGGCACTAGACTGCAGACCTGGCCAACCTGTTACTCTACAGCTGTTGTGAAACTACAAGTCCCAGCATAACCTCCCACCGATCAGCTGAAAAAACATGCTGAGACTTGTAGTTTTATAACAACTGGCCAGGCCTGTGCTAAAGGGAGGGTTAGGTTTAAGGGATTAGGTTTAGAAATACTCACCGGAACGCAGGAGGATCAAAGCTCTGACCCGGAAGTCACAGTCACATGACTGCAGGGACCTGGAAGCTGCCAGGAGCAAGGTAAGTCACTTGGTTCACCAGGAACAATAGGTTGACATTCTAACATGTCTGCATTTCATCAGAAAAGTCAACATGGTCAATGGCGACATTATGACCATGTCGGCATGTTCATGTCTTCATGATAAATGTCGACATATCTTCACACACCCACTTAAAGGGCACTTTCTGTTTAAATAAAAAACTTCTATATGGGGGCAAGAAATATATACATAAAAAGGGATGGAGTCGACATCTGAATACCAGTATCCCGAAAGTAAATATCAGGTGTTAGGGTTAGGTAGCGGGGTTAGGGTTATGTACCGAGTAGGGAGTGTTAGGTTTAGGGTGCGGGGAGGGGGAGGTTAGGGTTAGGCACCAGGGAGGGTGGGTTAGGGTAGGGGTTAGAAAATACTTGCCATTACTTCCTGTGGGTGTCGGGATGCCGCTGTCTGTATTCTGACCAGCGGCAGCCGGGTTTTCATACCCAACCCCATAAAAAGCAGGCATGATCAATTATTCATCTAATAGGCCTTTTTCTTTTCTTAACACTTATATATCTGGAATACAATTTTTACTACTATAAAGTGACAAAGAGGAAAAGCCACTTTGCATCAAGACTGAAAACTGCAGCAAATGTTATGCAAACTAAAACAATATGAATACAATGTCTATCCAAGCGTTTGCTTAAATATAATTAGAATTCACAAGTTCCGCAGTGTACCATGGAAAAGTAAGCATTGCACTAGAGCATGCTGTGTTTTGGTTAATGACCTACTCGTAAACTATGATATACATGCAGCATAAAATTCCTGTAATTAGCAGAGTTGAAGATTTAAGATCTCTTCAAAAAATTTAGTTCAAATTCAAGTCTATGAAGCATTTTTGTAACATAAAAGTTATAAAATTGGTGCAAATTTTTAGTTTTCTTTCTAGCACCCTGCATCGGTCACAACCCGTGCAGTTCCTCTTTCCTGTCGTGGGTGTCGTCCTCTGCTCTGGTGCTTCTAGCACACTCAGATGATGCAACAAACTGAGAGGAAGTGCACGTTTTTACATGTGCAGGGTGCTAGAATGAACACAAATTTTGAAATAGAATAATGAAACAGAAAAAATGCAGAGAAAGTAAAAAAAATAGCAGACATTAGTTTATTGGATGAATTTAATTATTTTCATTAGTACAGTATATACAGTGACCCAGTTTCCTAATGTAAATAATTTGCAATAAACATTTGAGTTATGTGGATGGATGTAACTATTATTGCAATTTTTCTTTTATGGGGAAAATTAAAGTTTAAATTGGGATTTACTGGGGAGATGGTTTGATACATTAAATATAAATATTTGAATTAAATGTAGCAAATTTCTTAACACAAAAAGTAATTTTGTTTTACATGAAATCCCCAATCTTTTGAAAAAAAAAAAAAAAAAAGAATGCTGGGGATTTGGGAGATGGGATTTATTTTGCAGCATGTGTACAAAGTGTGTCTACCAGAAGTATGTACATGCAAAATATATTTTCTGATTCAGTATCATATAATATACTTTAAAGCAGTGGTCTCCGACCCGTAGCTCGAGGCCATTATTTGGGTAGCTCTCCTAGCTGCAGTACTGCTGAGGCAACTAGGAGGAAGTGACCTCTGACAGAGCTGTGGGTGGAGCTACGGGGAAGCGCGTAAGGTGATTGTCATAGGGCGACACAACATGTGACGGACCCATCTGGACATCACTGGATTCGACTGCATTTGGGGCTAGTGACTCCTGCCCAGCCCTGCCGAAGAAACACACACAGGCGCCCTGTCTATATCTTTTGCTCCTCTACTGTACTTACCACCTTGGACCCAGTAATTGAAAGTGAAACGTGCAACAATATCACTGTATTAATTAAATGCATTGTTGTTTTCTATGAAACTTTTTTTTTCATTAAATGATATTTAATTTTTCGGTTTTTAGCCAGTTTTTTTTTTTTCAACAATATTAGTAGCTCTTCAGGAGGTTTCATTTTTCTCAAATAGCTCACATCCTAATTAAGGTTGGCGACCACTGCTTTAAAGGAAAGATATATAATAAAGATTAATTCGGAAAACTGCCTCTGTCCCCTCAAGCACAGCAGAGGGAATATTAGTAGACATCCGCTGGTACATGCTAGGAACCAGATCTGGACAAAGCTACTAGATGCTACAGGCAGTACAGATAGATTCATGTGTTGGGCTTTGCTGATACATGTTGCACAGTGATTTGACTCAGTAATGTCTGACACATGTATTATTGTGTTGAGTACTGCTGAGGTAACGTGTCAGCTATTATTGCTACATGCTGGGTACTCTTGATATGCAGTGGGCAGGTTGGATACAGAATGCTGGCGTTCGGGATCCTGGCAGTCAGAATCCCAACATCAGCATCTCGACAGGCTTAGAATACCAACACTTTGTTGGTCAGTATCCTAACCCTCTCCCTATCCTTACCCTTACCCTCCCCGGTCCCTAACCCTAAACTCCCCCTTCCTGCACCCTAAATCTATTGCCTAATCCTAACCCTCTCCCTAGTACCTAACCCTCCCTAACCTTCCCCTCCAACCCCGCTACTTTACTTTGGGATTCCGGCGGTTGGGATATTGACCACTACCACCCGCATTGGGCATAACCACCTGTAACATTATAATGTGGGGCCAAGTTTTTCCTTACAAAATTGCTCAGAATTTTGTTGTCACCTAACTTTTAAAGGGATTTGTCCAGTACTGAGTTAAAGATAATGTATAAACATGGATTTTGTCTATTGCCCCTCTACCCCTCCACCCCCAGTTTACAACGTTGCTCAAATAGTTTTAATCCAAAATTGGAGTTTAATCGCGGTGTTTACCAATTTCACATTATTCACACTTAATCAGTTTAGCAGAGTATAACTACTACTGCTACTATTGTATTGTTCTCTGCATGAATCGCTTTGTGCTACCTGGCCTACATCAGATCTACATTGGCTTGCCTTCTGGACCAACTTCCCTATAAAATTGTGGAAGTGTTAGTAATAATTTCCTTGTACAGTATATTACAGCAATACACTGACCTATCTAACTCAAATATTTGTCTAACTACAATGTACAAAGAAAAATATTGCTCTAAAATCAGGACAGTTCGTTCCCATTGGCGGTTTATGAGGCCAAGGCACTAAGATTTTAGATGGGTTTAATCTAACCATAATAATATTGGTTCATATCTGCATTATAGGATATTGGGTCAAGTCAAGTCTAGGTATTTATTAGATAGATAGAGCCAAAGAAAACACGGCTTTGTATCTTCAGCAATAACTGCTGAAAATGTGGCACTTTTGCTAAATCAGAACCTTTTCATTCCGCCCTGGTCAGCAGAATTGCTACCTGTTGGTTAGTTGATTCATACACAAGAATAGGTCTAGCAATGTTGCAGCAGCTTAAATAACTGCAATCACTGTTTAAAAAAAGCAAAATCCCATTTGGAAAGGATGTGGGAGGTGTTTCAGCTGTCTGTGATGGAATAGAGGTTCTATAATTTATGTTTTGCTTCATAATTGGATTTAATGGTCCTTTAGTAGAACATATTAAATAAATGTGATTTAGGAACCACACAAACTAAGTCACCCATAGTTTTATTATTTTCACCATACTTAACTTAAACTTAACATCTAAAATAACGACACTGACAACTGAATAGATTTGCAATAAAGAGGTAACAGCCAAATTTATTTAATTTGATTGTAATTGATCTGTAGTAGCATCGAGCATGGTGGCGAAAAAGCAGTGTTAACTCGGCTACAGCCCATAAGCGGAATGTATTACTAAGATGGGGGTGGAGATTCCACCCCCAAGTGTGAGCTATCTCGAGTAGTACCATCTCTCCTTTAATCTAGCAAAGTGCTGATCCCTCCATAAGATGGAGACCTGGTCCTCCCCTAAGGCAGCGACCGACTCACCTCCTCAAAGGGGGGATGATAGCCAAGTTCAGCTGCACTACATTGAGCCGCCGAGGAGCACTGCTTTCCGCCAACTATGGGATCCACTGACGACGTACCGCCACCAGCTAACTAGGACCGCTAACTGCTTCCAATACCAGACAAAAGAGCTGACACAAACCAGATCAAACCTTCCCCATCCAAATGCACTCCATTTGTTCTAAAGAAGTCAGCCTCTTCATAGCATTCCATCTGACACCCCGCACCCCAATCCAGCGGACATTACAGGGGGCCTCTCGAGCAAGGGGGTGCCTGCCAGCCCAATACACATATGAATGATCCACAATCCACATCCTATCAAGTACCCTACCACGACCTGTAAGGAAAAAGTTTTTAAAGGAACATTATTGCTCATACACCATAGCATTTTAACCACCAACCAGGGAGGGAAAACTGAGTTGTTTGAGTGACCCAGATGGAGGTGAACAACACCAAAACCTCATTGAGGGCAAAAGGTGAAAAGAGCTCCAATCCCCCCTAGTGGCGGGTAGCTTAAGGCACTGGGTTTCCCAAAAAACAAACTTGCATGAAGTGCTATCTAATGAAGCAGCTTGCCACCTCTAGCATAACCTTTATAAGCGGAAGACTTCCACCGACCCAATCGTTTGATTGTCTCGCTGAAAGAACCCGCTGCTGCTGCCCAAGAGGCCGCACCAATTCTGAATGAGTGTGTGCCATAATGCCCACCAGCAAATCAAGGGCTATCAAACAACGCTTAAAAATCGCTGTGAACTGCACGTGAGAGCGGTGAAAGGTCCTCATGCACTAGCCATTGCAACACCCTTCGCGGACGCCGCTGGTTGTAAAGCTTAGCTATGGCCACCGGGCATATGCTCGCGTCTGGATGCTCAGTAATTGACAACCGATGTCCCCTACCTAATTGGTCGGTCTTTGATCTCTGAATTTTCAGCAAAATCGAGTCTGATTTCATAATCACATTCTCCAACAAAGTTCCTGTGCGCACTGACTTCTTACTAGCAGTTGCCAGTTCTCCTACACGCAGCGCCCCGAAAAATGCCAAAACAAACGCCAAACTGACATCGCCTCATAATCTCCAAGGGTCACACCTGCCGCTGCCAGGACGATATACCTTAACAAACTGGTACCTACTGGCCTACAAGAATCGTCTGAATGCGCCTGCTCTTATGGCCAACCCTTCAGAGCTTTGGAAAGAATAAACAACTTAGTTGGGTCTACCAAGACACGCAATCGTGAAAAATATGAAGTGCCTGCCAAAGCACCGGACATTGCTGCCTTTGACCGACCTTGTTCATGCCAAAACCAAACGAACTGCAACATGTTACCTTCAACACTCTTACCCTGATCTATTTTGTTAATGAAAGCCAGCAAAGAGTTCCACGCCTCCATATAGGACCTTAGGGTACCCGGCGCCAGCGCTTTCAGAGCGAGTCTGCCGATGCCGACCTGATGCTCTGCCAGACATGAGCATGGCAAGGTAAACCATGATCGCTAGCTGTGGGCGCCAATGTTCTAAACCTTGACCATTGGAAACAAGATAAAGAATCCGCTAACTCATTTTCAACTTCCGGAACGTGTTAATGACCTGAACCACCCCCAGGTTGTCGCACCAGAAAATTATGCTACGATTACTAAGCTGCGCCATCTAGATCTCTATGGCCACTACCATTGGGAACAATTCGAGGAGCATATTGCTTGTAAAACCGGCAGCTCGCCAATCCTGTGGCCAAGCTTCCGCGCACCACTGACCCTCAGAAAAGGCCCCAAAATCCAAAGCCCACTGGCTTGGGCAACCAAAAACCGAACCCCATTAAAATCCTGTAAAAAAGTGCACCATAAGCGCATGTCGTCCTTGAGTTCAGTATTCAAATTAATCAAATGGTGCGCCTTTTTTACGCCTGCTGTGGCCCTCTCTAACCTATGACAGAAATAACCTTGCCCATAGGAATAACTCGGCAAGAGAAATTAAGAAGGCCGAGTAACGATTGCAACTGCTTTATGAAATCTTTTTAGCGGAAAGGAAAAGCCCTAGATACTCACTTATCTTAGTAACTTTATTGCTAGGCAACCGACATAAACCCATCCCGGTATCAAATTCCGATACCTAAATAGGACAAAACTGTGGTCGGCCCTTCCGTCTTTACCGCAGCAATGGGCACACCCGTAACACGAAAAAGAGCCTGTACCGAAAAAGTAGCTCGCTACAAATGGCACTATCAGCTGGCCCAACCAATAAGAAATCATCTAAATAATGGGCTATACTTGACTGCCCTGAACCTGGCTGAATGCACCACTGTAGGAAAGAGCTGAAATACTCGAAAAAGGAGCAGGAAATGGAGAATACCATTGGCAAACACTTATCCACAAAATAGGACGCATCAATTTTGAAAACCCATGTATCTGAAAGAATCAGCTTGAAAAGCGGACTCTGTCACTCTTTGCCAATAGGGCTCCCTCACCGAATTTGTGCACCAACCGTAGAGGCATCCTCAAAAGATTGATAAATGACGCTGCACTCGCCTGGATCTAGAGCGTCGTGAACGGACTCTCCCTCCGGATAGAACAGGTGTTGGATCAACCGGAATTTACCGGCCTCCTTTTTAGGAACAACACCCAAAGGGGAAACGCCAATATCAACTAAGGGAGGAGATGGGAACAGGCCTGCATCCACTCTCGCCGCTATTTTTTCCTTCAACAACAACTGGGTAATCCCTAGCTGACTTAAGGTTCCTTTGGCCGAAACAAAAAATTGGACGAACAACGGGCAAACGAAAACCCTCAATAAAACCTCTTAACAAACCTCTTAACAAACAGGATTCTTCCTCTTTAAAAGGATAGCGACCCAGCCAAGACTCTAAAACTTCTATTTTAATTGGGGAAAAGGCTCTACTTAGAGCTACGCTGCTCCCCTGCTCAGCCGCCTATCCACTTGTATGATTACAAACTTTGGCTGCATGAGCACCCCCGCACGACAGGCAGACATGTTTAAAACGGCACCTTGTGCCTCTGCCCGTTATTAAAGCAAAGCATTTACCTTTTCCTGCTGTGTTAAATCCTGTTTACACCCCACGGAAGTAACGGTGGGGGGGGGCTATTCTGATGGGGGACCTCTAGCCAAAACTCCACATCCATTGAACCCGAAACTGAAGAAAAACCTCGTCATACTGACGCCGCAAGTTATGCCCAGTAGACAGTTGCATGCTATGCACAAGATGCAACTACTTAAGAATATTCACAAATTCGGCAGGCCTGGTTTCTGTATAACAAGCCGCAAATATGTACATACCCGACAAACAATTAACGTAGCTGCGCCGAACTTCTTCGTCAACCGCTCCACCTGCTTTAGCCAGGTCTAAGGTTTTTTTTATCATCATGTGTAATATCAAACATATCCACTCGCTTGCCTTTCCTAAAACGCTCTATAATTTTAGATCTAACCCCCGCAAAAACGCAGTATTAGAGCAATGAACTGCATCGCCTGATGCATCCGGAACCGAGCTGCCTGCATAACTACGGAATCTATTTGTGCTCTTACGCTTCCCTTTTTTCTTCTGAACAAAATAACGCATTAGCCTGTGCGGTTTTTCGCTTGAGCCAGATGAATCGTATGAGACTTCAGAGTGTGATGACGTGGCAGTGTTATGTGGCGAAGTGATCTCACCTGCTCCAGCCGTCGATGGGGTAGCGGCCCCGACCGTGGAAACCGATTCCTGTCCCGCGCTGTGAGATGTGCCCACCACGACTTGAATCGATAAAGCCGGAATGTCCTCCGTGACAGCGGCAGCAGGAGCAAAAGACGCTGGTGACACGATGCTCTGCGACCTGGGGACATCAACATTAGTAATGGACAAAGTTGAAGCTGAAAAAGCAACAGTGTGGGAGTTCCGGCTCGGGCAGACAGAGGGGGATGTGGATGAATTTGGGTGGGGTGCGGAGGGGTGGGAGGCCTGACAGGTGGCGGGACCAGAGGCAAGGGGGGTTGTAGGGTGGGATTCAGCTGTAAAATGTCCCTGGGCACCTGCTGGATAAATTGCGGGTAAGGGTTATATACGGCCGAAGTGGAAAGAAACTGCTGACCACACGAAGGGTGTAGCACCTGCGGGACATAATGGCCCAGAGCATGGGGCAATTGAGGGTTAATAAATTGCTGGGAAAAGACAGGAAGGGCAGGGGGAAGTGTCCGCTGGCTAAAACCCTGACCAAAATATGGGAACCGATGTGCAGCGGGCGGTGCGATACCTATTGAAAATTTATTGTGGGCCAAACCGCTGATGGAAACGCTGGTGACAGGTGGTAAAGGGGCTAAACCTGGGTATGAGAACTGCTGAATTAACGGGGTGTTGCGGTTTGAATCACTATGATGGCTGTCCACGGCAATGTGGCTCATTGGTGAATAGTTCAATCCAGCTGTGCTGGCAAGTAGCTGACCCCTGGAAAGGGGGGTACACATTGGCAGGGGTCAGCAGCAAAACCCTCCCCACTCCTGGAGCAGTGGAGGGTGACATTTGTGGGCTATGCGGGCTCAGGCCACCTAAAATGGCACCCGCTACTTGTGGGGGTGGGGCTTAGCGCAGTGTCTGAGGACACCGCGCTGCCCGGCCTCATGGAAGCGGCTGGTGAGCGGGGGGGTCCCGATGCAGCACCCGCTCGCACCAGCCATGCCTGCAGGCTGGATGGGGAAGGAGCAGGTGCACTAACCAACGATCCGGGCGCGGCGGGTGCCGCCGTCCCGGAGGACGTGTACGCAGGTGCAGTGCGCGCACCCCGCGTGTGTGAGGAGAGGCGGCCGCCAAAGCTAGAGGCCGGGCCGCCTCCAGCAATCGACGGGGAGGGGGGGCATTTCTGCGGAGACGGGGCATGGCAGCAGTATGAATGTGCACAGTGGGGAGAAGCAGAATGGAGGGGGGTTGAATAAAATGGGGCTGCACACAAAAGGGGACAGTAGGAAGAGAGGAGGGGGGACTGTAAAAGAGCAGGGGGGGTGATGTAAAATAGAGAAAGGAGGGGAGGGGGAAAATGAATAGATATGAGGATAGGGTGAAAAGACAAAGAGTAAAAGGGATATACTGCTGAATAAGCAAGGAAATATTACAGAAAGACAAAATATATGTTTTCAGTGACACTGAGGTACTTATCCAGACGATCACAACTGGAAAAGAGGAAGCTGACTCCTCCCAGTGCACTGATAACTCTAAACAGAGCCCGCCTAAACAGGTCCTGATAGGCTGTCAAACTCTGAGTGACTCAATACAAATACTAATAACATGACTGCGACCAAAAACCCAGTTCTAACCAGTACTGCTACAATAAAAAACAGGGTGCTTATCTCCTCTCATGCTTATGCTAGCATTCGCGTGCTTAAAATATTTAGTGATGTATGATGCTTCCTATTAAAGCTTAATGGTTGCCTTTTCAATATTGTAGTACAGAAATGTAAAAACTACACAGACAATGGGCTTGATCCAATAAGGTGTGAAGGGGGGCGATTTGCCATTGCAACGGACTAGAAATGCCAGCAATCTCACCCCGGACTCGCACATTTTTGAAAACAGCCCTGCGGGTCTGCAAACAAAAATGTGCAAGTCCGGATGTATTGTACTTGTGGGTGCGAGTGATTTGGACCAAATTTGATAGAGCTCTATGAGTTCTGTAGCTGTAATTTCATCTCTCCATAATCATTTTACAGTTCTTTTATTCTGTTTCTCAATATAAAATATGGATAACTGTTGTGTGACTAAAAAATGACTAAAAAAGCTTGTGAATAAAAAAAGATTTGTTCTTTAAAAGTAGGCCATGGTTTTTAAATAAGCTATTAATAGGGAGCTAACGAATGCAGAAGTACACATTTCTTTTTTCTGTGCTAGTTGAAGTGTAATTTGTTTGCTAACATCTAATGCAGGGGTGTAACTAGATCTTTGTGAGCCCCATAGCAAAATGTTGTAAGGTCCTCCATGTATAGTAAGCATAGCATAGTAAGCAGCTCCATCTCCTGATCAGTCTGTGCCTGCTGTTATAGTACACAATAGGAACCAGGCTACATGTTTAACCAGTCACATACTTTCATTTGTTTACTATAATAGCCTCCATGGCAGTGCCAAAACTAGGATTTTTGTCACCCGGGGCAAGACAGTAATTTGGTGCCCCCACCCATCATTCGATGGCCTTTTTATGACACAAATTTAATATCTATCCCTTAAAAATAATAGTTTTTGGTTTCTTAAATAAAACCATCAAATGTTCAAATTATTTTATTAAAATTACAAATATCGACAGAACATACATATTACGCATAATGACACATATTGTAATGCCCTTTACACCCACATATTGTAATGCCCTTTACACATAATGCCACATATTGTAATGTCCTTTACACATAATGCCACATAGTATAATGCCATTTACACGCAGTGCCCCTATAGTAATTCCCTCCTGCAGCACTACCCCTATAGTAATGGCCCCTGCAGCAGTGCCCGTATAGTAATGGCCCCTGCAGCAGTGCCCCTATAGTAGTGTCGCTATAATAATGCCCCCTGCAGCAGTACCTTTATAGTAATGCCCCCTGCAGCAGTGCCCCTATAGTAGTGTCGCTATAGTAATGCCCCCTGCAGCAGTACCCCTATAGTAATGACCCCTGCAGCAGTGCCCCTATAGTAATGGCCCTTGCAGCAGTGCCCCTATAGTAGTGTTGCTATAGTAATGCCCCCTGCAGCAGTGCCCCTATAGTAATGGCCCCTGCAGCAGTGCCCCTATAGCAATGCCCCCTTCAACAGTGCCCCTATAGTAATGCCCCCTGCAGCAGTGCCCCTATAGTAATGCTCCCTTAGAAATACCCCCTGCAGCAGTGCCCCTATAGTAATGCCCCCTGAGGTAATGCCCCCATAGTAATGCTCCCTGTAGTGCCGCTTACACAGGAAAAAAACAAACAATACTTATCTTAAACCTCGCTCCTGCATCCGTCGCCGTCTGGTCACCCGGCTGCTCCTCGGAACTATGGGAGAGTGGTTATGACGTCTCACCCATAGTGCCCGTGGGGGGAGCCGGAAGCTGGAGTTCAAGAAGGAACTCCAGCCTCCAGCTACCGCTGCAGGGAAGGAGCAGGTTGCCCGCTGGTAATAACATCCCATTGGGCGTCCGGCAAATGGAGCCTCCCTGTGGCGCCGGGTGCAGCGGCGCTGTCAGATGCAGGGGCTATGGACCCCTGATCCAGCACCCGGTGCACGCGCAACTCCGCCCCCCCTACCCCCCCCCCCCCCCCCTAGTTGCGGCCCTGGCAGAGAACCACATTCTGCCCCAGATATAATGTAACTTTCACAGCTGCATCTATCTTTCCTATCGGTATTTCTGCTAAATTGCCTGTTATTGTTTGTCTGTGGAGAATGTTGCATTTTCCTCTTAGGACTGTGGTGTATACTAGTATGCAAAAATGTTTCTAAATAATACAAAACACTCAATATCTATGTAGCACTACCATATTCTGCAGTGCTATTCGGGAGGCAAAGCAAACGTGCCATGAATAACAATAAATGGGCCGTCTAAATGCAGACGCTGATATCCCAACAAGGGAGTTAAGATAGGCGTCGAAATACTGACGTCTATCTTAATCCCGACGACGGAACACAGACGGACGGATGCCCGAGGTAAGTCCAGGGCGCCCGTCCTCTTAGCTGCACGGGGGGGAAGGGGGGTTAGGACAATTAGCAAGGTTAGCGTCAGGTTCTTTTTTTGGGGGGAGGGGGTTAGGGTTAGCCACCCCTAGGGGGAAGGTTAGGGTCAGGCACCACTGGGAGGGGGGGGGGGGTAGGTTTAGGCACTTATGTGGTAGAGTTAGGTTTAGGCACGCAGGAGTGGGACTTAAGTTCAGGAACTAACAGGGAAGGTTAGGGTTTGGGGTGGAGAGGGTTAGTGTTAAGCTACAAGAAGTGAGGGTTGAGGGGGGGGGAGGGTGAGTATACTTACCCGACCCCTGTCGGGATACCAACCATCAGGATGCTACTGTCGGTATTCTGATAGGAGGCATCTCGACAGCTACACTAATATGCCCCCAGCTCCGCCCCCCGCATGAAATGGATGCCGCTGTTAAAGATTTAACAGTGGCATACAATCCCAGCTGCAGCGTCTCACTCTCTCACAGTGAGCGCGCGGCAGCTGGCGTGCATGGCAGCGTCAGTTACAGCAGCGCCGCTGAGGAGAGTAGAGACCATTTTTGAATAAAGGTAGATTTTTTTTGTTCACACTTACCTGTTTATTGAAATTGCAGTCAATGTTAATTAAAATAAGCCCTACCCCGAAAATAAGCCCTATGGAGTTTTTTTTACCAAAATAAAAAATAAGACAGTGTCTTATTATCGGGGAAACATGGTAGGCTGCTCATGCAGCAGTCTGGTCAGGGGCCCAGCCAGCTCCTGCTCTCTCCTGCCCCCCGCCAGGTGTATTGCAGCCCCTAGAAGTCGGGTAGGGCTGACAGCAAGGTGGGGGGAGTGACTTACATTGGAAGTACTCGCTCTACTAATCACTGGACACACCTCCCCTGGGACTGCATGTCTGGATGTGATTAGCCAGTGTCAGGGAACACTCACTGGGGGTGGTTGATTTTACTTGGGGGGTTGCAGCCCTACAGCTCTTAGGTAAAATCCACTACTGGTCATTTGTACATGGTCATATCATGAGCATGTATAACTAATTAAACTGTTCTATTCTGTTGCTGTATTGAATCAAAACAATTGCTTTCTAGGAATTGGGAATGAACATTATTACACATTAAAAATTATTGAATAAAAAAAATTAACTTGGTCCTGTTTCTGAAAATGCTGCTTTCATCTGTAATGTAGACGACAAGCTCTGCAATTAGGCCGCAACGAAGGGTGTGTGTCCAGTTACACCACCAAGGGGCGAATGGGTGGCTTGGTTGCTGCCTCAATTGCACCCTTTTCGCACCCCACTACTTAGAAATTTATAGGGTGCATCCTTCTGACAATGCAGCCATCCATCCTTTCTGCTCTAGTGCTCCCTTGGCGCATGTTCTAAGACGACATGACATTACATGCACCTGGGGCGTCAGCCCAGGGCACCTCTTTGCCCTGCTACAACACTATCTGCAATCTTCCAAAGCCATACTTGTAAGTGAATTAATCCTATTAGATGGTTGACCACCTTGACAAGCAATCCATCCACCAATGTCTTGCTTATTTTAGTGGAAAAAGAAAAATAGGAAAGAATTTATATTGTTCTGTAAACTATATAAACTCTACTTATATCTCTGGTCCCTTATAATTGCCTGCTGTGCACAGCAAACATTTAAAAATAAACGTGTATGATCTCTGTTCATCCTTCCGTATCATGTTTCTGTTTTCTTAATATTATTTCAGGGCTTGCCTATGATACGCTTGTCTAGAAATACAATGGTATTGTGTTTTTTTTGCATAGAAGAGATTAGCTGCCTAAAAGCTCTGACAGTATTTTGTCAACAGAGGTCTATTGATCTCTTTCTTCATATGCAGTGTAAACAGTATGTTATATTTCATAGTAAGTTGTGTGACAATAGTGTTTGTGGGGTCTATTTAGCTTTGTTAGGAGATCAAGTTAACGAAGATAAGGTGCCAGCCAATCAGCTCCTAACTGTCATTTTTCAAACACAGCCTGTGACATGGCAGTTAGGAGCTGATTGGCTGGTACCTTATCACCGTTCACTTTATCTCCCAACACAGCTTAGTAAATAGACCCCTTAGTGCCTTGCCTTATAATGCTGTCTACAAAGCCTGTGATATTGCATGCAATTAGCTGGATTTTGCAGCTTGTGTGGCTAAAAAACAAATGTTCAAACTGGAACCAATCAGATCATTAGAAGTCATGTTGGTAATTGCAGTCTGGAGATAACTACATTCACCGAATGATGTCTTCTGATCACATCAATGTCTATTATCAGGTGCATTATTAAGCTGGCCATACATCTACACGACCAGCATTTACACAGCAGCATGTTGTTTTTCTTAGCACAGGATCTGTCGTATGAACGATCCTGTGCTTCACGCGTTCATTGGGATACAGTCATTGACATGACTTGAATTGCCGCATGAACAAAATAAATGGCACGATCTGCACACGATACGATGGACAAGATCCGATTTATAGGAGCCTTCTTATGACTCATCGAAAATCAGGCAATCGGCCCGAAATCGTGCAGGTGTATGGCTAGCATTACTCTTTGGACTAAAACTGCCTCATTATGGAATTTAGAGATTCGGTATTCCTGCGCACTGGATTATATCTGACGGGGTATGTGGCACTTAGATATGAGGGTGCCAATCCCTCTGGAGTTAAATACAATAAATAATAATCTAATGCGCTCCCCCTAGTGCTGTACTGGTGTTGTCTACTGTATTTTAAGGAGTATATGACTGATGATTCTCGAGTAATATGTACAACACAGTGGGCGTAATACCATGTGACGTAGTGATGTGTCATACACACTATGGACTAGAGATAGTGAAAGTACACAGCATTTAATGTAGTAAAGCAACCACAACAAAATACAATAGGTTATACTGTTGCTAGTCAGGTAACTAAAATATGGGTACAGTCATATGGAAGGTGAAGCCCATGCACGCACGTGATAAGTAAAACTGGTAACGTGGTTATGCTGATATAGTAGAGGAAGTCAACAGGTGGCGTCCCAACCTGAGTTGATCCTTTTCAGTCACTTCTTCAACAAGTGAAGCGATGGGTATAAAGAGGATGATCGCACTGTGTGGGGTAACACAAGTGCGGGGGTACCTGTATGTTGGAGTCTGTTTCAGGCTGTCTGGAGTTCGCTGGGTTTCTCTCCAGGGACGCAACAAGCGGCACACCTGGTCCTGGTGGTCCGCTTAGCGTCAACCTGGAGTGTAGCTCCGTGGTTGGTACAGCAGATTTTGCGGTGTTGCCGGTGGGGGGTGAGCCGCGTTACTGCTGTGCCTTCCTCTCCTCTCGTCCTGAGTGGGACGGTCTCCTCTGCATTGCAGCGCTGATCGTCTGGCTCCTATGTTCTTCCGGGTAGAGCGCGCTCTAGGGGCAGGTAGCGGTCACGTGATTCAGAATTCAGGGAAATTTCAGTATCATGCAGGAGATTGAGTGTGGGTCCCAACGTGTTTCGGCCCTTTAGGCCTTCCTCTGGGGGTGTGTTAGCATATGTGCTGGTTCCTGCTTGTATTTATAGGGACAGGTAACCTTTGATTGGTTCTTGTTGTCATCTATCCAGCATTGTTGTTCCAAATGGTCTTTCAAAGTGGCCATTTTGTTGAAGATGTTCAGCATGGAACAGGTTAATCAGCCATTTTGGGTGGGATATTTTTTTTTTTTATTAAGCAAGATTTCTCATTGTCCTCATGTATTAAGTATTCAATAGTATTGATATTCAATAGTCTGCATACCTAATGATGGTCTTAATCTGTCTCTTGTATAGACAGGGATATTGTTCGAATTAAATCATGATATAGATGCACTAGTAGGTGGAACATCACTAGATTAAAGTACATCATTATTAGCATAGCAGGTCTGGATTGTCACTTGTTACAGATTATGGATCTGACCTCATTGTCTAGGTTGAGGCCTTTTGGAAAGAGAGTGTCTAATTCTATTATACATTTTAATTCTTTTTTATTTATTAGTAAAGTTTAATCTCCTCCCCTCCAGTTTTTGTGAACTTGCTTTATACCATAAAATTCAGTGTATTGTGTTCTGCATTGATGCATCTCTTTGTAATGTTTAGCAAGAGGATGGTCTTCTGATCCTTTTTGCACATTTCGTATGTGCTCGCAGATCCGTGTTTTTAAGGGTCTTATAGTTCTTCCCACGTAAAATTTGGGACATGGGCATTTTATGATGTAAATTACCCCTTGCGTGTTACATGTGATCCTGTTTCTAATGATAAATTATTTTTTGTTACTAGGTGATATTATGGAAGTGGTGGGTTTCGTGCTTTTGTGACCTGTTGTTTGACACGCTTTACAGCATCCACAGTGATAGAAGCCATTTTGATCTGTAGCTGATGCCAGTAAAGTAGGCTGTTTCATAGTTTTTGGTGGGATATGGTTGTGTACCAATTTCTTTTTTATGTCTGGGGCTTTGCGGAATGTCACTGTTGGTTTAGGGGGAAGGATCTCTGATAGAATAGGGTCTTCTAGCAAAGTATGCCAATGTTTATTCAAAATGTGTTTGACATGTTTGGCCTGTTGAGTGAATTGTGTTATAAAATTTACATTCATGTCCTGATTTCTAAAATCAGTCTTGTTTTTGTACTGGAGTAAAGATGTTCTTGCTTCTTGTTGTACTTTTATTTTTAGCCTTATTGACTAGTTGGTTATTGTATTGTTTGGAAATTAGTTGGGTTGCAAGGGTTTGTCCTTGTGTTAAATAGTCGGAGGTCTTAGAGCAGTTGCGCCTCAGTCCTTTGAACTGTCCTGCTGGTATGTTCTGTAGCCATTTTGGGTAATGTCCACTTGATGCCAGAATGAAACTATTCACGTCTACTAGCTTATGGAATGTCTTAGTTTCTATCTTCCCTTCTTCAATAAAAATTTCTAGATCTAAAAATTCTACTTGTGTTTTACTGTATTTGGATGTGAATGTCAAATTATAAGGATTGTTGTTTATATGGTTCATTATGGAATACTTCAACTGTAGTTTGTACATTATTGCTGTGCGGTGCATAGAGATTGCTGAAATTAACCAGATAAGAGATCAGTTAAACATTTACTGTGTGTGCTATTTAGAATGCACAGAGAAACCGCTCATCAGGGCTATTGTAACAGATTTGTAAAAATAATTCAGAGAACAGAAAAATATCCCTAAAAAGTTCTGGCAAAATCAATTAAGACTGCAGCACTGAATAGGCTTCTACTCACTGACCGTGAGCTTGCACTGGACATGGTATGCAGCCAGGAAGCCGACGGTCGAAATGCCAACCTCTGGCTCCCCGACTGTCAAATCCCGGCAGGGTACTAATGACAGGCGTCGAAATCCGGATGCCTGTCATTAGACCTACGCTGGGAGCCCGACTCCCGGCATACTGACCGAAGGTAAGCCAGGTGCCGGGCACGGACAGCCGCTGGGGGGGTTAGGTTTCAGGGCTCCCGGGGGGGACTTAGGGTTAGGCACCCCCCCGGGAGGGTTAGGGTTAGGCTAAGGAGAGGGGGGGTTAGGGTTAGGCACCCCCGGGAGGAGGTTAGTGTTAGGCACCCCCCCCGGGAGGCATAGGTTTAGGCAGCGGGGACAGGGGGGCTAGGTTTAGGCACATAGCAGGGGGTTAGGCACCAGGGGGGGGAGGTTAGGGTTAGGCACCTCTAAGGGAGAGTAGGGTTAGGGTTTGGGGGGGGGGGGTTAGCATTACTTACCTAAATCCGCTGTCGGGATCTTCACCCCTGCCGGTCTTCCATCGTCGGGACTTGCGGTCGGCAAGTCCCGACCATACATACTGATTCAGTATCATACATACTGATTCCCTGGACATGTCTAGCTAGTGTGCATATGACTCCATTCTGCACTTTTACTGGGAAGATCTGAAAGTGAAGAAGCTTACTACTTAAAAAAAAAAAAATGCAAATGTGCCTATTTTCCTGGTGTGACGGACTGTAGCGTGACTGAGGTAACAGATATTTTTTACCACTTATGTAACTTCATAAAAACAGTGTAGTGCAGTGTCAGAGGATCAAAGGGAAGCAAGTGCTTGTGACTTCAGTTTTAGCTAATTACATGCATGCCAATATAACCATTAAATAAAATCCACAAATGCATATTAACATTCCGCTCATTCTAACAATTCCATAATGTACATTATATACATACATGGTTACAGATTTGGTTTGGAGTTTGAAAAGTGAATCTCATGTTACTAGCTGAATAGTCATTGTAGTTTTTATTTATTTATTACCAGTTATTTATATAGCACACTTACCGTATTACGCAGCGCTTTACAGAGAATATTTGGCCATTCACATCAGTCCCTGCCCCAGTGGAGCTTACAATCTATAGGCCTGAATCAGCAGCGATCGCATTGATTACGCACGCAATTGGCTGATTGTTGCATCGTATGCATCGCAGTGCTTGTGCGCGAACATTCCTCTGCGAACGGGAATGCGATCGCAGGAACTACATAGACCCATCACAGAGTGATTGACAGGAAGTACTGTTTGAGGGTGGTGACGGGGGGTGGTCTGCGAAACACAGGCGTTCCAGTGCGTTTGAACGCCGTTGCAGGGGCGTGCATAAATTAGCCACTGTGATGCCATACACAGCTTGGGCTTTCACTGCATGCAATGAGGTTAGCAATTTCTGAGTAAGGTCAGACCTTGTGCAAGTCTGCGTGAGATTCCGATGTTACCGATGTTTTCACAGAATTGCAAAGTGTTACGAATATGTGTAAGGTAAGGTGGGCGTCCTTATGTTGTGCTGCGACAGCATAGCAATCGCAGAGGTTTAGCATATCTTCGCAGTGAGACTGCGTGCGCATTCACTATTGCGATCGCAGTTGCGATCCGTACTGAATCAGGCCCTATATTCCCTACTACACATGCGCATATACACTAGCGTTAATTTTTGTTGGGAGCAAATAACCTACCAGTATATTTTTGGAGTTTGGGAGGAAACCGGAGTGCCTGGAGGAAACCCACGCAAACACAGGGAGTATATACAAACTCCGTACAGGTAGGGGTATTGAACCCACGACCTTAGTGCTGTGAGGCTGTATGATTTCTGGGGCTACGTCATTCATCTCTGAGCTCTGGCTGGAAGCTTGGAGCAGGGTGATGTGGTCTGTGACCATGCAGACCAATAAGTAGCTGCAATGATGGAAAATGCTGCTTTCTTATTGGTCCACCTGCTCACCGCAATTTCAGCAGACATTTCACAGTAGATGCTAAAAATATTTGCGGGTGCTATGGTAAAGTAACGGTAGAGCTCCAGGAAAAACAGTTTCAGCAGCTGGTAATTTAAATATATGGAATGTTATTTTAAGGATAATGACTAATTGTATTTTCCAACTTCACTATAAATGTACTATAGCTCAGGAACTGTATTTGTGCTTGTGGAAACTATCTGAATACTTGCCTTTGCATGCTTTTTTAGTATTGACCTTAAACTGCAGAAATGACCGCCAGATCAGGCCCAGGAACAGAGTATGCATGATAGTAACTATGCAGACATTGCTGCTTTCTCATACTGTATGTACATTGTGCAGTGGTTGAGGCTCCAATAGATAATACAGTCTGTGTGAGACTTGGAGAGTTAATCGTTGCAGACATCCTGATGCATAGATAATGGAGGATGGAGTCAGCAAGCTGAAATTACTTGGCTTCCTTGTGGCCTATTTTTGATTTCTCCAGGGAATTAAATATCTCGGTAAAAGCTTTCTGCAAGATGTATGCTGTATATGCAGCAGACGATATTAGATGTGCTAAAATATTCCACTAGACTATCAGATGCTGCATAGAAGATGAACACAGAACTACACAATTGCTGGGTCTTTGGTAGTATGTAAGCTTATGGTTCCACATAAGAGTATTTGACAGTCAGAGAGCTCTATAATATTTACTAGCATCTGATTTTTTTTTTATAGACTTATTTGTGGTGGCAGAGCCGTATCAAGACCTTTTGCTGCCCCCCAATTTTTAAATAGGGACATAAGATAATGCACCTGTAAAAGGGCCATGGTCTCATGGGGAACGGCCAGGGAAGAGATAAAGAGATAGGGGAGGCCAGGACATGCTGTGGATAAAAGAAGAGGAAGCTACAAGTGAGAATGATGATAAGGAAAATTGACAGGCCCAAACAGTGCCCCCTGCCCTGCAGTGCCATGGCACTGGTCGCACTACCCTAGTTACGGCACTGTGTGGTGGGCTCTATGGGGTTGGATACTGACTCATCCACAATACACAGCAGGAAGTCCAAATAATGTGTAAATTAAACTATTAATGAACCTAGATGGAAATTAATAAATAGCTAACATTTGTAGTGGTGATTTCACTCACAAAGCTAATGAGCGCTTATGTATCAATGCAGATTTGTATCTGGCACTTTCACGTTCTTATTATTGAAGGGGTGGAACGGGGAGAGGAAAGGGGTCGGTTAGACGGTTAGACGTAGACAGAGTATGATAAAGGCTTATTTACGTAAATGCTGCTTATGGTGCAGGTGCAAATACATGATGATGATGACGACGATGCCTTGGAAGATTTGCTACATGAAACATCTCGTTTGACTCTGCCTGCATAGAGGCAGAAAGCGTATTTTAGTGCGCATTGTTTTGGAGTCGTTTATGCCCATTATGTCTATAAATCTGCATTAGTGTTTGTGTGTCTGTGTATGTGTAAATGTGTATATATAATAAATATAATGTGTGGGTACGTTTATCATGACAGACACACACACACAAACAAACACATTTCCATTCACTAAAATAAACACTGTCGTCCTTTATTGTTTTATTTAACTAATGTGACTATGGGCAGGCCGATTTGTAATTGTTTTTATTTTTTTATTTTTAATTACGTTATGCAAGATGAAAACAGTCTACCACATGCACATTAAAATGAGATGAAGCAATTGTATAGAGATAATACAATACTACCATGTTTATTCAGGAAGGAGGCCTGATGACAATTTTCCTTCTATAATTCATATTCTGTTGATACACTTACTATCAAAGCATTTAAGTCGGATAATATAAAAATATACACAGGTTACACAGATGGTTGAATAGTAACCCTACTGGTTACAAGTAGTTCTTCTGATGAGTTGGTGCACCAGGGTATAGTAAATATGGCCAGAATGTAAGGATGTAGATTAATAAGTGTATAACGCAGTAATTGGTGCTGGTGCTAATTAGTCCACATGTGGCATACTTAACCAGTTCTTAGATTTATTACATCAAGTAGAACAAGGCGCCCGGTGCAAGCCATGCCCCCTCCGTGTAATGTCACATGGAGGGGCGGTTCCACAATCTCCAGGAATTACAGCAATGCCTGGAGCATTCTCAGGATGCTTCAGGGTGCTGTAAGGGCAGCGGTGTGAATGTCTGAAGGGTCCTAAGGACGCTCCAGGCGGCACTGCTGCAGAGATACTGGCTGCAGGATGCCTTTCCAAGCACCCTGCTAGCCAGATTCTGCGGCTGTGGGTGAGCGGTGGTGTCGCCCACAGAGCTCTGCGCTTTGTGCAGTGTATCTGCTCGCACACCCCTAAATCCGGCTCTAGGTAGCATATGACACAGGGAATATCACAAGTGTAATAGCACTGTTTGTAGCAGCCTGGAGCTCAGGGTATTGCTGGGCATTAAAGTGTGCTGGGCATGATCGCGGTACTGGCACCCGTGGTCTTGTGTACAAAGGTGATGTTATAGTGTACTAGCGGGGCATACAGCAGGGCACTGTAGGCTCTCTTAGGTGGTGATAGTCTCCTGGTCCAACGCGTCTTCTTGGATGCTGAGGAGTAAAGATACGTGGAGTGCATGCTCACTAGCCCATGTCAGCGGTCATACCTCTTTTAGCTGAGCTCTGACGGGTCCTAGTGACCACCGGCGCAGACTCTGTCCTTTCTGTACAGTGCTGGAGGGAGGCAGCACAGGAGTGTACTTCTTCCATCAAATATTGGCTGCTGTTGCTTGTAGGCCACAAGTGCTGGACAGCTTTATTTTAACACTGCAATTTAGATTTGAATTTGGATGTGCCACTCTCAAATCTAAATTTCTGTGCACATACTAAATCTGCCCCACCTGCAGTGCAATAGGGGCTTGCCAAGGTGCACAGTTACTTGCATTTTGATTTGCTGTGCTTCCAACTCAGAACCAGGCACCTTGTGTGGGTTGATGGGAATATACATATGGAGCACATTACATACAAATTCTTGTCAAAAAGCTTGAAGCTTGTAAAGTACATTTGTCTCTAAATATGGCAATAAATAATCCAAAGCACGCTGCAAAAGCAACTATGGCGTGGATTAAAATACTTAAATTTATATAAAATTGATACAGGTTGAGTCCCCCATATCTGTTATTCTAAAAACTTAAATATTAAAAAATATATATATATATTTCGAGCTGACATGTCACATGACAATGACATCATGTGATGGGTCAAATAGTGTTTCCAAGAAGGCCCCTTGCACATATTGCCCTGCTTGCTGACCCTGCCAGGCTTCCTCCAGGCTGTCTGGTGTTCGTCCGGTGCCTCACTGCCAGTCCCTCTGCAATCTCCATGCGCCACTCGCCAGCATCATGGTTCCCTGCAGCCGTCAGATGAGCTCTGTGGAACTCTCCTTCACCCCAACAGGTGACAGATCCAGCTCCGCCTGCATGCACTGCATCTGAAAGGGATTCCTATGCAAAATTTCCAAAACCAAGAAAAATCCTAAAACCAAAATGCATTTCGGATATGGGAGACTCAACCTGTAATAACAATTTATATTTCGTCTGGAAGTGACAACTAATCTGGTTATGGTAGTATGATAAGAGTATTGGTATGTTAATTAATGAAGTTTGTAAAATATATTTTGCAAAATCTATTAAAAAATGTCATATACTGTAGTCAATCAGATGACATAAAATATGTAACTTAATGGTAATATGTTTTATGAGAGCATGTCACATTACTATAGAATTTATAGGATGCTGAAGGGCAAATCTCAGATTTACTAGCCCTGCATTTACTATAGGTACATGCCTTTCAGTAAATTATTAATTTCCCTTGTGGATGTGATTAGGTAATACCTGACACAGAGAGAGCTGGAGCAGGAGATACTTTTGTCTAGAATTAGCGTTTTGTATTAACTTGGGACCCATTTTGTCTTCAAAGTTGTAATATAGCCACCTTAGGTCAGTGGTTCCAAAACTGTGTGCCACAACGAACTGCACTCGTGTGTGCCACCACAGGACTGCACTCGCCTATATATATAATGCTGTAGAGTGATACAAATTATGTAGGGGGAGTCAGCCAGGGAGGAGATAGGGGTGGCCAGGAGATGCCCATGATAAAAGAAAAGGAAGCTACAAATGAGAGTAATTATAAACAGAAAATTGATAGGCCTGAGTAGCGCCCCCTGCCCTGCGGTGCCCTGTGCTGTTGCACATGTCGCACCACCCTAGTTACGGCTCTGACTAGAGGCGATTTACGCTATTTGCGGCAAATAACAATAGCGTGTGTATAGTAACGGCCTACTGCTTCTGTAGTCCATAAAATGTAATGTCCAGTGTACTGTCCATTGACAGAGGTATTGCTCCCTAATTCAGGGTAAAAGTAATTTGATGCACTATTGTCCGTGTGTGGGGCTGAACAAGTCTGCCCACTCTCCGTTCCGCTCGAGCATCCAATAACTGTTTACGACCACAGGCCTTGCGCTCAAACCCAGTTTTTGTCTGCTGGTCCACTCTGTGTACACTTTAACAACTGCCGGCCTTTAACAATTCACCAGTGCAGCCATTTTGCCAATGCTCTCAGCGCTGCTTTCTGCGCCAACAATCATTCCACTTTCGAAGTCCAGCAGATTGCGATGTTTCGTCTCTGCACTCCTTTGCCTTTCAGTTCTTGTACATAATCACACATCCAACATCAGCATTATCTGCGGAAAAACTACCTTGCTTAAAACACTTGGTGGTCATAATAATTTGGCAACTCGGTGTACAATATATCCTGTATGGAAGTAGTGAACACAGCTCCTCAATGGACAGCATTCAGACACCACCTGTCCTAGCTGCCAATCTAGGAAAGGGCAGAGTCAAGGGTGACACTCTCTAGGTGTCATGTGCTTTCAAAGGACTTTGTTAACGAGTAATAATAGTTATACTTTCTTAGGCAGTTGGCATTAACAGAGTGTTTGCAATGCACCTTCAATGGTGCATAATTAAAAAGGGCTTCTGAGTAATTATGCAATGTACACAACACCTCAGAAAGTGACAGACTACGCTGCATCCCTGTCCTCCATCAAACATCTGCATTGTCCATCACATATTGTAGACCGTAACTTGTGCATTGTCTGTTGTGACCCCTCACCCTTACACTCCACAGCCATACACTGAGTTACACAATGTGCAAACACCCTGATGACATGCAATGGTAGGATACACCCACTTGTCAGTTAGTGAGCATCTATCAGTGAACTCCTCCTATTACACTCTGCCATTCACTGTACATAATGTCACCTCCACACACACAGCAGTAACCCATTTTCACACACATACAAAAGTTACCCACCCATTGTCACACACAGCAGTCATCCATTGTCACACACAGCAGTCATCCATTGTCATACACAGCAATAGTCTATTATCACACACAGCAGTCACCCATTGTAACACATAGCAATCACCCATTATAACACACACAGAACAGTCACACATACACAGCAGTCTCCCATTGTCACACACACCTACCTATTACAGGCAGCAGTCACCCATTGTCACACACATACAGGGAAGGTCAGGGGAAGGAGCAGAGGTGAGGTCAAGGGACGTGACATGTACATAGTGACAGCTCAGCCCCCTGTGTTATTAGCAATGCTGCTATTTGTATGCTGATGTTGCCTGCTGTCTATTACTATCAACATAAATGCAGATAGCCTCATTCTGGCACCCCCTTCCAGTTGACAGTGCCCTTTAGTATCTGATCCACCAGCTCCATCCACACTACAACCTCTGGCTGCATACTGCCTCTATGGCAATAGGACCTTGGCAGTATCTTGGCAGTATCTCATACACTGATTGTTGTCATTGTGTCACTCAAAAGTCACTCAAAACGAGCTGCGGTGATCCCAGTGTGCAGAGTCAGAGTCTCTCTGACGCCGCCAGATGGGATTACCATGGCGCAAGTCAAGCTACTTTTGAGTGACACACACACACTGACAACAGTACACCATCCGTATGGTGCTCTCCATCTCCTTTACCGACCGGAGCACCTTGTCCAGATGCTCTGCCCACGCTATGCCTATGAGTATAGAATAAAGGAATAGGGTACAGACTGATGCACAAGCCATATACAGGAAAAAAAAAACTATGTAGATGAGAAAAGATGAGTGTGTTTCAAAAAGGACAATAGTAAAGATAAAAATAAAAAAGGTAATGCTAAGGATATGCTATGTAATAAAATCAAGTGCTGATAAAATAAATAGACCAATTAGGGAGAAGAGGGAGAGTTGTGGTGGTACGGGGGGAGCACAGAAGAGAGAATGGAATAAAGAGAGAAAAAGAACAAGACAGCACCAGGGACGGCATCTAGTAGTTCATAGTTTTACTGTGAGCAGCAGCTGATGAACACTTGGGACAACTGTATTGTACATGCATACTCCATAGATTGGAACCCTCTAAACAAGTGACTGCATCCAGAATATGCAGGCTACAGTAAATGGGACCAGGGCCAGCCCTGGGTATAGGCAGCCTAGGCACTTGCAAAGGGCACGCTAGCTCCATAGAGGGTGCTCAGGGGTGGGCTGGGCAGAGGCTGCTACACTAATGGACCAGTAGTAGATCCATGGCACCAGGCAAGTCTGTGAGGAAATACTATTTTTTTCTTGGTTACCCCTCACTCGCTTGCATTTGATTGTGAGTGCCGCGGCCCATCTCCTCTGTTTCGCCCATAGCCTGCCTCATCTTTTCCGTCTGCCACCTGCCTCTTCTGTTGTTGTGTTAGGCACCAGGCAGTCGTGGTGATTATACAGTACATCACACACCAAAGGGGCCGGTTGTGAAGAACTCACTGGTTGAGGATTATGTTGATGAGAGAAGTCCTGAGTGCGGATGGCCTAAAGTTGGAGCCAGCCAGTGAGGAGTAGGTGTTTGAAAAGGAGCAGGATAAGGTGGAGCGTCTGTAGCGGGAGTGAAAAAGATCTTTGGTGTTGCTCAGTGCCTGCAGAATTGAGCTGCCACCCAGTACCCGGAGTCAGTGAGACTGAGACCTAAGATTGACTTGCTGTCACTGTGCCAGTACTGTGTATACTACGTAAGCTAAGTGCGAAGGGGCAGGGGCTGAGCTCTGATGGACAGTAATAGGATATAATGTTGGGCATGAGAGGGCTCTGGTATGTAAGGGAGCAGGTCAGCTACTCATAGCATAATAACAAGTAAACAAGCTGCCATATAAAAAAGGGACATGAGTGGGCTCTGGCATATGTAAGGGCATGAAGGGGTTGTGACATATAAAGGGGTTCTATGTGACATATGTAGGCGCATGAATAGGCGTTGTCATATGTTCGGGCATGAAGGGGTCTGATATCATATAAAGGGACATGGGGGTGTACTGGTGCCATATTAAGGGACATGAGGGGGTTCTAACATATGTTGGGGCATGAGGGGGTTTGGTGCCATAGAAGGAGACATGAAAGGGATCTGATGACTTAAAGCTGCAATTTAAGGGACTCTAGGTGAAATCTTTCACGCTCACCCATAGTAAGATGTCTATGCGACACTGCCTTGAGGTGGTATCTATTTCCAGGGTGGACACCAGTTAAAAACTTGTCTGTCGTACTAAATTGGTCAGTGTCGACTATACATGGGACCCTGGAGTTGTCGCACAAGTAAAAAGTAAGGGGTCTATTTACTAAGCAGTGTTATGAGACAGAGGACCTCATTCAGAGCCGCTCGTAAGCGGCCGCTCGTTCGTTCCGAGCGATGTTCGCACATCTGCGCATGCGTATGGGTTGTAATACGCATGCGCGAACCAGTCAGTGCGGTCGAAAATCGTGTGCTCGCAAAATAGCTAATGCCTGCTAATTTGAGTGACAGAGTGAGGCGTTTGTGGGTGGTAACAGGGGAAGGTGCTTGAAAACGGGGAGTGGAGATCCGAACGCAGGCATGCCAAAAGGTCAAAATGGGCGTTTTGAGGGTGTGCATAATTTACATAGCAGCGTCATCGACCACGTCAGTTGGGTGTCTTTTAGCCAGAACTGCTCGCATGATTGCGGTAGGAAAATGCAACCACAAGAATAGCGAGCAGTTCATACGCCTTTCGATGTACTCGATTAATCTAATAAATAGCGGAGATGACGTATGATGCGAGCGGCCAGGGGGCGTTTTTTACAAAATAATGACCGCATGTTTTGTTCGCTCGTTCAGACATAGAGGCGTCAACAGACCGCAAAGAGCGAGCGGTCAATTTAAATAGCCAGCCCCTTTTTCTGAACGAGCGAGCGCAAATAGCGTCCGGCTCTGAATCAGGCCCAGAGTGAAAAGTGATAAGGTGCCAGCCAATCAGCTCCCAACTGTCATTTTTCAAACAGCCTGTGAGATGACAGTTGGGAGCTGATTGGCTGGCATCTTATCACTTTCGACTCTGTCTACTAACATTGCTTAGTAAATAGACCCCTTAGGGTCGCATCACGCCCCCCTGTACGGGTGGTCGGCTGACCGCCTGTACACACAGCACGATGAGCAGATATATCAGCAGATATATCTGCCATTGGCTATACAGCACAGATGACGCAATATATCTGTGGATGACGTCGTTTACAGACCTATTGCTGGTACACCCAGGCAGACGGGCACACAATATATTGGTCGATCAATTGAGTGGCCAATATATCAGTCAGTGTGCACCAAGTATAAGGGCGCAGCGAACTAAGAAAAGTTTGGGAACCATTGTCTTTGATCACTTCAGAGAATGGGGCACAAATCTGTTGAGACCTGTCAGTCTTTATCCCAGGTACAGGGAAAGGGGATTAATTTCAGTCTGTAATACAGCTGTACTGCTATAGCTGATTTATCTCATACTGTGACTTCATTGCAGAATTATTTAGACAGTGCATTAATCACCTCCTACTGAAGTGTTGCTATCCTCTGAGGTAATATATATATATCTCTCCCTCTCCCTCTCCCTCCCTCTCTCTCTCTCTCTCTCTCTCTCTCTCTCTCTCTCTCTTTTCTTTTTCCATCATGCAGCTTCCTCTCTCTCTCATTCCATCATGCAGCTTCCTTTCCAAGTGGAAATGAAAGGATTGGTCTGATTAACCCCTTGCACACCGCTATGTCTTTAAATACATTTTTTGCAGAACTTGTTAGTGATATTTCTGTAGAGGGAAAAAAAGTTGTTGCAGCACAGTTGTGTGGGAAGGGCACATTTGTGTTTTCTTTCAGTAGTCACCTGTGGGAATTAGTTTTTTTTTTCCTAACATACAAAACGATGCTTCCCACTAGTAAATTAACTCTTTAGAGGTAGACATCTACCACCAACAGTTTATTAATCTGCAGGCATTCTCCATTTTAATACATTATTAAGCAGTCCCAATATTATGTGTTTTTACTTTTTTTATGTGGAAAAAATTATAAAGTAACTAAACAATGAAAAAAAGCAAAACTGCACAATTTAAAAATAAATAAATAAAATGATCTCTTTACTTCCGCAGACTCTACACCATTCTGTTCATAGGTGACATACATTCTAGGTCCTCTGACTGGGTCAGCTTAATAAGTAATTCTTTACTGTTGATTGTTATCGTGTTTATTTTCACTGATGACCTACGGACTGTCTCCTACTAAATTCCTCATCCAAACAGAATAAAGAATAGTAGTTTCACAATCACTTTCTGCTGCACAGAACAATAAAGAAGCTATAAATTAAGTTATGTTGGCCATGCACTGAAAGATAATCATTTAGATCAGCTGTGCAATCGACTCCATTCTGTTAAGTGAAAATTGTCTCCATAAATCTTGTAGTGTATGGAGGCCTACCCATAACTGTGTCATCGCTTCGCCCATCATATGTTCGGTCGGATCTTCTGCACTATCGTGCATTCTATGGTTGTTTTTAAAGATCCTTTAAGATACAGTAGGGTGAGAATGCTGAGCTTGAATATTTGGGAATTTACAATTTTAAATTTGTAACTATTGTATACAGGATCATGATTGTGACATGAGTGACTTCAGTTGTTTTTAAGCATATTCAATATTTTTGGAATGTATTTTTGTAACAAAACAACCATAATATAGTTGGTTTCCAGTGCTTAGATAGGACCAGTGCACTATATATACAAAATAATTGTATTTTGTGAAACAATGGAATTCATGTCTAATACAACAATTCATATATATGCCTAAAGGTAAAAATATTTAGACGTGTAACAACTTGTTCAATATTTTCATTTCACTGCATATTATGTAATTAATGAAACGATAAGATCTATTGCACATGGTGATAACAGCAGTTTCCTCTGTCTGGTTTTTGTAAGTAATTACACGTAATTAATATGCAATGTTAAATGTTCCTATTGCCATAATGAGTGAAATGTATTGGTGTTGCATAACTTTTTTTTATTTATAAGAATGTCTGTTAGAAATTTATTTATAAAAGTTGGCGCAGAGTATATCACAGTAGTAGTCTAATTATATGATTATAGATACTTTTAGTATATATTTAGGTTGAATAAAAAATATTCCTACAAGCTCAACTGAAGGTAAAAAATGCAAGATACGAGTGTTATGCTGTAAACTAATCTTTTATTTATTTTAACAATTAGTAGATGAAACAACGTCATGCTGGGTACACACTTGCCGTTGTGTACCCGGGCAATATGTCTGCCCGACGTGGGTACACATTGAGCGATGTAATGAACGACGGAACGATCCCTCGTTCCGTCCTTCATTACCTGCAATGGCCGACCAGATATCGCATGCGTTCGCGGGATCGTGCAGATAGTCCGAGCACACCATGCGTTCAATGGATCACATAGCGTGTACCTGGCTTTAGAAATGAAAGTCCCTGCCCATTATCGCCTTCTCTCCATAGTTTATGTGCCCCCCACCCTTCCGCTGAGGTTATAATTAATATCTTAAATTAGAAAATTAAAAAGAGGAAAGGCAGGGACGGGGGCACTTAATTTTGGCATTACTGTTATAAAAATGTTTTTTTTAAATTTATTTTTAAGAGATTCACTGCCACCTTTTTGTACAATTTTACATCAAAACAGTAATCAATAGACTTTAGTAATGCTTATGTATGTGCTGGTTCCTCATGACAAGGTAGATTTTATGCATTCAGTTGTTGACTGTGCACTAAGGATACTGAATTTAAACCTCTATACGCTCCTGCCTATACCTTCTAAAAACCTGCCTATACCTTCTAAAATTTACGCTATTTGCGTATGCAGTCATACAGTAAATAAATGCCTTCAGACTTTGAGAAAATGTGTTTCCAACGCACAAAGGTTATTATTCAAGCAAAGTACAGATAGTTACACGCTGTGATCTAAATACAATTTAACGCAAAGAAATTATACAGACCCAAGGTACAGTTATATATACGCATGCGCTCTGGGACCAGATTCCGGCATCAACAAGAAATCTCCATCAACAGCATCAGCATGAAGACTCCAGATTGGGATCAAAACATACATATATATACCTTTAAAGAAATAGACAATACAATAAAGAGGTTTGTTGCGATCCCATTGGTTCTCCATCACAGTGCTTCTATTACAGGACATTTAACAGGTCGATTCAAATAGACACAGACCAGCCTCCGACATCCTTTTGTCTCCCGTTTTGCCGCCTCATGCAAACCTAAGCTGTTAATTTTACAAAGTACATTTTGGTGTTTTAACTCTCTACGGTCCATAAGTTGAGCATGCATGTTGCGATCTTCACACCGATGATACCGGAAAGCTGTTGAGAAAGTGCAGATCAGTACAACACCAAACACTGTTTACTCATCATGTATTAAACCTTAGATACCAAATAGCCTTTATTTCACAGCATTAGTAATAAATGAATAAAACTTGAATCTTACACTTTGAAGCTATGCAACCTTTTACGTGAATGTGCAGTGTGTAAGTATTAGGGGTTTGGGAAAAGATGCTAGTTAACTAGGGGCAGATGCGTATGCATGAAGCTAATAAACGGCGTTCGCATGTGGGGTATTATGCATTCGCTAATGTGCGTCGTGTTAGCAGCGCAACTGTGTGTATTAATGTGTATATGGGGTATGGTAAAATATGCGATCGCATGATGCTAATAATAGCATCGCCATATGTACTTAAGTGTGAGTTTAGCTAAAATGGCGCTGAGCGGCCATTCATAAAATGGCGTCTCGCAGATCTCATTTTCAAGATGGTGTCTTACGGCCATTTGCAAGATGGCGTCGTTTCGATCTAATTTTAAGCTGATCTTGTCTCAGCCAATTATCCAGCTTCGACAGCACATAAGATCATACTTGTCGACATTGGAGTTTTCCTCTCTTTTATTTTTAATCCACCTTCATTAAAGTTGATCCTATGTTGGTAGCCACCATATAAAACCGGAAGCTTTGTAGCATAAAAATCCAGGGTTGAATAGTTTAAACTATTAAACATTTGTCAAATTTGTGTTTCCATCTGATGCCATACTATACAATAGTGGAACATAGCTGGCACTGAATGTTATCCTAATATTACAGGTGTGTCCACATACATCTTACTTGCTAGTGCAATAAACAGCCCTTCTAGTTGTGTCCTGCGTGGCATGACTCTGTAGCGCCACTTTCCGTGTGACTTTCTACCTTTGAATCTGTCTTATTTGCAGTCGCACACTGAATATAGGCATGCTGCATCCTTTTAATCAGCAGAAGATGCTTGTGTGTCCTATTCACATTGGTTTGTGAATAAGACGCATTTGAAGGTAAAAAGTCACACGAAAATATGCTCTGCGCTACTGAGTCACACAGCGCTCACGCATTGTTTAATGCGTCTTGTAGCGCACAGAGATAAGATGTATGTGAACACATCTCTGTATATTGTGCCAACTAAAGAATATTTAGCCATATCTGGGACTGTCCAAAAATAATGTGTAATAATAACATATCGTGCTAAGAATAATATATTGAGTCATAACTAGTGGCATCAATTATATGCAAAGCCATACCCAGTGCTAAATTTTACCACTCACGGATCATTATTCAGTGATACACAAATCTCTGCACCAATCAAGATAGACCCTGAACACTAGGTGTATTAATAGCCTTATTGTAGTCTTCAGCATCTTCCCTGTTCTGAACACTGATGTTCTGAACACTGATTGGCTCAGAATGAGATGGATATGCAATTGGTACTTGGCTATGAACTTTGACTCCTGGCAGTAGGAGCATGTGGTATCTAATCTTTCCAGTCATACAGTTCTGCCAGGTCAGCACTAAAATGAATAGTATGCAGACCACGATTATGTTGATCAGAAGACTCACACTCTCTTCCTGATTCTTTTGGCTTCTAGTCACAGCAGGCAGAGCAATAGTGCACCCTGTAGTGATCTGAGAGTTCACGCAGTTGCAGGAAATGAGAGTGCTGATTTTGTGGAATACAGGGAACCTGTCCACTGGTGTGAATGTGTAAATGAGATTAGGGCTACATAATAAGTGCGCTGGGAATAGATGCCCACAGGTAACCGTAGTCTGCGGTATGAGCAGGGTCCTCCAGCAGCACAGAGAAGTGATGCACCGCTCCTATGAAATTGGTGTGGGAAAACTGTGTATTTTACAAAAATTAGGTAAAATGTAACGCACATGCACTATTATATGATTCTGCCCATGATTATCCTTGTCACATTATCACTAAATTATACCCTAGATTTATTTAGTTATTTCTTCTGGACATTTTATAAATCCCAAAAATATACAGTACATTGTGTTTCTCGGAAATGCCACAAGCTCATGTACTGTATGTATTTATGGTGGGGTGTTGTACAGTTACTAGTATAAAAATCTTTTACTTTATTTTATTTTGCTGGTGATTTCTGCGGCGCCAGCAGACAAGTGAAGTATCGTCTTTGGGTACAGGGTGTGCACACAGACCCCTGGTTCAAGGGGGAAAACACTGTACACCCTGCACCCATAGACGATACTCACCTGTCCCTTTATAGATACTCCCATGTGAGACCCAGTGGACGCTGATGCTGCTGTGTTTGTGATTCATTGCGGAGTCACATCGATGCTTATACTATTGCTAGTTTCAGCCTTCACCTTGTGCACTAGTGTGTGCCGCACAGTGCAAGCCCTGAGATGCCAGCTTTTATTGCCCAAGGACAGTGCAACTTTGTCAGTGGTGCCAAACACTGCACCATTGGCACACCATGGTGTCCACTATCAACACTTACTCCAGCCTATGGCTGGCGCAGTGTCTCCTTCGCAACTCCTGCTAAACATGGACTCTGTGGCTGGGGCTCTTTGAGAATGCGGCCGCATACGCTGACACTCCTGTAACATGCCCGGCCTTTATTTTGCACACACTTCAGGTCACATCCAGGAACACCCAAGGTTTTGTCTTGCCGGTTCTAATGCCATCGCCTCCATACGCCAGTAGGGACTATGCGTACACAGAGGGAAACAAATGCGCTGTAGAGGTTTATATGACTTCTAGGATGCGCAGTAGCAAATAATCGCTCATCTATTCAAACATCAGAATTGCGTGCACATATAAATTAGGCCCTATTTCTTGTACATCACAAGGACAAGAAGAAAGTCTCTGTGGTCTGTTTTCCTGCTGGCTCCTGTGTGAGCAAGTATTGCTGATTCACTGGTATAATGCAATAGGTTTTCTCACAGCTCAGAGCTCTTAACCTGCATCTGACCCCTTCCTCTCCAATCCCAATAATTCTCCAGCCTGTAGTGTACTTTATACCTAGCTATAGGGTGTGCCAGGCTCCTGTAACTTATTTTTAGAACAATACAGGAGGTATTATTGTTATTATTATTAACTTTTATCTCCATGGTACCAGTGTATTCTGTAGCACTTCACAAGTCCAACCATCATAGTAATAAAACCAGTATCATGCATTAAGGAACAAACTGAGATAAAAAAGGGCCCTGCTCGCACTCTGACAAAGTTGCAGTATGGTACATGGGAAACTTATATATACAAGGCCAGATAATTATAATTTTATATTGTTTTAGCTGCAAATTAAATCTAATACCACATGTAAAGTAGTTTTGCAACTTTGGGATAGAAAGTTAAAAAGAGTATTTAAAATCTAAAAATGGATACACAGGCACAGAGTAAATGTAGGAGAAAATCCAATAGAGAGGAAGAGCACTAGCTTTATTTCATGTATCCGTTTGTTTTGATTGGATGTGAAAATAAACCTAATACTTGAACATGATTGTTCCAGTTATACTACCTCCATTTATTAATTTGAGCTGTGTACATACTTACCGACATTTATTATCTGCTTCCCCGGAGCAGACACAGCGGGCCTCTTTTATTGGGGGGGGGGCAGGGCTGGGTTTCTATGTCATCACGCTCGACCCCATCAAGGCAAACTGCCTTGAATTGCGGGAGCACAAGGAAGGGGCGGTGTAGTGGGGAAGCCCATTTCGTCTTGGAATGGGCGTGTTAACAAATTGTACTGTTTACAGTGTATGTAATATCTATCTATTTTCTGTAGGAAAAATGTCTTCAATATTGTATAGCTGAGAGGTAATTGACTGGCTAGTGTTTACTTATTGCCCTAGGCTCAGTGTACAAGTTATCATAAACAATCAAAGCAGGAGAGACAGACCGACCAGCAAGGTGTCTGAGCTTCAAACAGGATGGAGTGAGCAATTACCTAATCCCTGCTCAGGTGACCAGGAGAACCTGTGTTACAGTCACCTAAACTATGGAAGGGTTAAAATCAATCAATGGGAGGGGGTGCCTGAAATAGCAGGCATAAATATGTGACTCAGCCCTGGCCCATTGTTCATTCTGCATGAGGCCATCAAAGGTTACAGATGATCCCTAATTCATCACTGGGAAGAACTCATCCCAGAACCATTTAATCCAAGGTGATCCGAATGGTTTGTTTCTCACTTTTATTATTTTATTTTATGGAAACTGTAAGTAACTGTGTGATTCTTTAACATTATTATATTCTTTGTAACTTTTTGTACATAAGCTTTGCAGATATTCTTGAATTAAACATTAATTCTAGTTCTGGATCTGTGTTTTTATGACCCAAGGCCTCATATGGCTCATGTTACCTAAGTATTGACAATTGTGGATGCAGGTGAGAGCAGAAGCTCACCTTATGCTTTAGCATTACATATATCTTCTGCTGGTGGCAGTTACCAGGTTTAGTTAACCACATGTGCTGAGATAACCTGTAAAAGTCACGGGCAGCGATTCTCAGATTGGCGTGTCTGGAGGGTCACAGATCGGGGGAGGGGATAGATCTATTGTGACTCAGGTCCAATTTGCGTGTGCGTATGTATGTATGTATGTACTAGAGATGTGCAGGCTCAGTTAGGTTCGGATTTTCCCACAAAAAATCTGGTCTTAGAAACAGGCAAAACGTCATTTTTAATGGACATCCTCCCTCTGGCGCTATTCAGTAAATACTCAGTGGGAGCGAAGGGGCACAGCTGTGCAGCACAGGACGTCTCTGAGCACAGGGAAGCCTTATGCCAGTCGTGTGTTTGTGTGTAAACAGTGCATCCGGAAAGTATTCACAACGCTTCACTTGCATTTTCATGATTTTTATCATATATCATCAAAATATCATCATTTAACATGTTGACATTCATAGGGGTAAATTTACTAACAGTCATATTTAGTCTGAGTTTAAACACACTAGGCATTGCTGGGATATGTGAGATACACTCATATTTAATAAGGTTCGTGTTTGACAGAATCGTGTTTTCTGATGGTGTATGCAACAGTGTTTAATAGTGTGTGAGTTCAGTCGTGTTGTGCCCGAATTCTATAGATGGCCCTGTGAGCAGCGTGTTTTCACTAGCCTGCACAGATTAGTGTGACCTGTGCAGTGCTCGGTTGTTCCAAAATCAAATAATTTTTCTGTTCAATAGCAAATCAAACTGCTTAATTCAGGAGTCCCATATATGCAGTAAGAATGCTATTGTTGGGATCGCAAATGCAGAAGGGGGTGTCATATAGCTCCCTGCTGCATTTACATATTTGCAAGGACAGAATTGCCTGCGTGCAGCTTTGCAATTCCGTCCACTGCTGACGGGCTGACTACTCAGTCCTAACCCACACACTGTTAGTCAGGAGGGGAATGCTATAACACACAATATGGAAATAAGTGGCTTGAAAACATTTATGTTCTCAACTCGGCCTTCCCTCCAGGGACTTATGTAGTCCTCGTATATGCATGTGCACTCTGAATTTTCTAAACTACTGTAAAATTTGGGTTTTACTATTGTAAGCTTTTCATTTATTTATGCAGTTCTTTAAATCCCATTGTAAGTGGGAAATAATACTGCATACAAGATATAGCTTTTAATGCTGTTGCATAGAAAGAAAAGTGTCTGCGCCAATATAAACACACCAAGATTTCCCAAAAGCTGTTAAAAATAAACAATTTATTTCTTACAGTATCAATTCATCTGCAACTTCAATTGAAACATACATTTAGAACACACTTAATAACATTAAAAATATAGCAAATATATTTAGCCTATAATAGCAGCCTCATATGCACTATATATATATATATATATATATATATATAAATCAAAATCACCCGGCACTCCTGAGGCAGCTAACACCTTGAGTATATATGCTTGGGTGCCTTCCTTAAGAGTATACCATACCCCTTTTGCACATCCAAATAAATGAGGAGGCACTCCAAGTCTTGCGTGAAAACCGTGTATTAGGAACAGTCAACGTTTCGGGGACAGTCACCCCTTCGTCAGGACATAAGCTTGTGACACACACATCGTGCATTAAATAGCATACATTAACATACATTAACAAATCAGGACTCACCCGTCCTCCCGCGGGTCACCGGCGTCCTGCAGCTGCCGCGCCTCTGGTCCCGGAAGTGACGTCCACCCGGAAGTGACGTCATACGGGCCTGACCCGGGGAGCAGGGGTTTCCATGATGCCATAGTATCCATAACAACGGATACCAACGTGAAACAACAAACAACGATGTTCTGCAAAACACAAACACACATTCTTAAAAAATTGTCAATATATCACAAATATTTAACATCAAAAAATATAACTTTTACAATAGTTTGCAGCTTATACATATACAGTGAACGCACCATGCAAATTACTACGCATCATACAGTACTATTGGCACACATTCTACTGCTATTAAGACAGATGGAAACCATCTGAAAAAATGCAAAAAACAAACAAACAAATAATGTATTGTGTGGAAAAGATACATAGTCATATATTCATGTGACATTTGAACGCTGGTGTGAACCACATGTGAAATATCCCAAAAATATTATTTATATATATATATATATATATATATACCCTCCTTAATACGAGACAATGCCAAAACTTACACCTTAAAAAACTACATAAATTATTTAAATCCTGCTTTGTAGCATGCAAATGCCCTCCATATGTACTTTAGATGTTATCATAAATTAACTCTATGTTGATGTAATTTTTAAAAATTAAACTAGAGATCTGTAAATTCATCTAGTCCAATGCCAACTGTACAAACATAATTACTATAGAAAAGCTATAATGTCAAACAATTGTAATCCAGTTGTGGTAACAACTCTGAACAACATCTCCTTATGCCAGTATGTAAATATTTGTTATTAACTAGGGTATATAAGCCTGATGTAATACCATCTAGAGGAAACAACTGAGACTCAAGGCCTCATTGAGACCTCTCGGGCTTACTGTATCCAATCGGAATATCCACCTACATTCTAATTGTAGGAGTTTCCTTGACCTGTCACCCCTCCGTAAGGACGGTGGTACATGGTCAATGATCCGGTATCTTAGCGTAGCCATGTTGTGTCTGGCTTCCGCAAAGTGTCTGGCTATAGCTTGTTCACTGCTGCCAGCCACTAATGCGGCACGGATTGCAGCTCTATGTTGTGCCATCCTCTCTTTAAACTGCCTATCTGTCTTGCCCACATAGTTTAAACCACATGGGCAAGACAGAAGGTATACCACAAACACGGATGAACATGTCAGGGGATACTTAATAGAGAAGGATTTGCCTGTATGCGGATGCGAGAATGTACTACCTGCAACCATGTACGTGCATGTTGCACAACCTGTGCACTTGTAACAACCACCTTTCTTCAAGGTGGCAGGATTTGTTTGCCAACCGGATATATCCGTATGCACTACAAGGTCTTTGATGTTGGGTCCCCTAGCAAAACTGGGCATGATTTTAACTTGTTTTAAACTCTGTAGCTCTGGGTCAGTGGTTACTATATGCCACAACTCTCTAGCCTTTTTGTTGGTATAGTGACTTTTATTATTGAACCTATTCACCCAAGGCAAAACCTTATTTTCTTTCTGTAGGCTTGGCCTACTACATAACAGTTCTTCCCGTTTTTTTCTTTTAGCTTTCTGCATAGCCTGTTTTAACAGTTTGCTGGGGTAGCCCCTTTCTGTAAACTTAGTGAACATTAGATCAAGTTGGACATCTCTTTCTTGTAAATTACTGGTATTTCTGCATACTCGCACAAACTGAGAATATGGCAAACTTGCAATTGTAGATCTGGGATGGAAACTATCAAATCCGAGTAGGGTATTACGATCCGTAGGCTTGGAGTATAATCTAGTCTGTAACGTGCCTGCCTCAATGGAAATATTTACATCCAGAAAATTAATGTCTGTTGGACTCATCAACAGCGTTAACTTTGCTGGACAATTTGATAGATTGTGATCATCAATCAGAGCACTGAGGATTTCAGATGGACCATTCCACAAGACCAAAATATCGTCTATATACCGATAATATTTATATACCCTACTTCCAATTTCTGAGTCCGCAAAAAATAGATCTTGTTCAATTACGAACATATATGTGTTCGCATAGGACGGAGCTACGCACGATCCCATAACGCAGCCCGTTAGCTGAATGAAAAATTGCCCATCATATATGAAAAAATTATGTAGTAAGGTAAACTCTAATAGATTCATGAAAAAATCTATATCTGGACCTGTATATTTGGTATTACCCATAATGAGTCTCCTTACTGCCTCCAATCCTCTGCCGTGCGGTATGCACGTATAGAGGCTGGTGACATCAATACTGGCCAATACTACCTCATCAGGCACTTCTTTCACCTCATTTAATGATCGAATCAAAGTCGATGTGTCCTTAAGATGTGTGAAAGTGTCCTGGATGCAAGGTTGTAAAAAAGCGTCTAAATACGCTGCTATTGGTTCACACAGAGACCCCCTGGCAGAAATAATCGGTCTGCCAGGGGGCCTCTGTGCGTCCTTGTGAATCTTGGGTATAGCATATAGAATGGGAACCACAGGGCACTTCCTAAACAACACTCTTTTAATATCCTCATCTATGATACCATCACATACTGCCCCATCCAAAATATCCTCAAGCTCTATCTGAAATGCTCTTGTAGGATCAGAATCCAATTTAGAATACGTTTGTGAATCTGACAATAATCTCACACATTCTGTTTTGTACATGTCTAAATCCATTACTACAATTGAACCCCCTTTATCCGCCCCTCTTATAATAATGTCTTTGCGTGTGCTCAAATCTTTGAGCGCTATCCGTTCTTCACTAGACAAATTATGATGTTTCAAAGGAGTACTCTCATTACCAGCTTTCTCGAGTAATCTGGAAAAAGTTTTTATTGAGGAATTTGTGGATTGTGGATCATATATCGAGGACGGTCCTAGTCTTTTAACTTGAGAAGGCAAAGTATGATCTACTAACTTGCCTTTTTTATTTTTATCAAAGTGTTCTTTTAAGCGCAACTTCCGCTGTAATTTATAGTTGTCCAGTTTCCACTGAAATTCGTCAAAGTCATTGGTCGGTACAAAACTCAACCCTTTGCTTAATACTTTCTCTTCATTCGCAGTAAGGGGAGTTTTAGATAAATTGAAAATCAAATTTTGAGGCCTCTGGGTGGTCTGTTGTAGCCTCTGCCTCTGGTTCTGCCTACCGCGTCGCGTGGATCTGATCTTGCCAGAGCCCTCCTGGCTCTGGTGTCCACACCTAAAGGGACATTTCTCTGTAATAAAGAAGATGTAGTAGAAGGAGAACTCTCAACTTCACTAGCTGAGGTACTTGAATGGGAATAGGCACGGAAGGACACTTTTCTGTTACTCTTCCATCGTTTGCTTTGAAAATCCTGTTTGTTTTGGCGTCACATGCAACCATTTATAAACACGGTGTTGCGTGTAATCAAGCTGCACCTTTTTCAATTTCTCCTTTTTGTATTGTATAAGATCTTTTTTATACGAGTCTACTTGCTCTTTTAATTTGTCCAGCCACTTAGTGGAAAGATCTGCAGTAAGCATGGCCATGTTTTCTGCCTCAAAATTTGTAATCTTCTCTTTTGTGAGATTCAGTTCGCGGGTGGACTCCTCAATCACTAATAACATTAAGTCCATTGAACATTTGTTCAAAATAGATATCCACTTGGTACAGAACGGGGCACTGTATCTTCCGATCATAGGGGTATTATGCACCCTAAATCCTCTAGGGATCTGCTTGTTTCTGTAATATTCTGATAAAGTTAAGCCATGGTAGAGAAAATCCACCTCACGTTTCTTTAATTTGAACAAATCTCTGTATATATATATATATAAATTAATCATTACTGTCATAATCATTACTCCATCCTTATGATTTACAAAAAAATAAATCCTAGGTTATGTAAATACTGGTATGAAACCTTGAGGATCATCAGAAGGAGCGGAGATGGCTGCATTTGTTTCAAAGTAGTTCTCTGTCAGTTTTGTTGGATCAACTCTAAAGTTCAGAATATCACAATACATTTTTGGACTACACATATATATATTATATTCTGATGACTGTGTGAAATAAAGATACACTGAAACGTTAAAGTTCTTCCTGTATTGAAGATGTGTGCCGCACCTATTGTGGAGTTATATATATGTATAAAAGAGAAGAAGGGGGCGCTCTATAGTGCATGAATCAATTTATTAATACACATAGCATTAAACATATGTCTCCAGGTAACGAGGTTTTAATGCTCGTACCAGATCATAAAACCCCCGCCCTAACACGTTTCGTATGATACTTCGTCAAAGTGCCCTCTGCCGAAGTATCATACAAAACGAGTTAGAGCGGGGCTTGACTGACGCAACACGCACACACCCCCGGCGTCTTCCAGCTGGCGTGGAGCTCACGTGGCTACTGATCACGGCATGTGAGAGGGCTTACAGCACGGTGTGGAGACCAAGGAGACCCGTGGTCGAGACGGGGTTCAGCCGGTGTGGTGCAGTATTACTATCGTGGTATCCAGCCCACAGAGTTTTATGATCTGGTAAAAGCATTAAAATCTTGGTACCTGGAGACATATATGTTTTATTGCATGTGTATTAATAAATTGATTCATGCACTATAGAGCGCCCCCTTCTTATCTTTTATACTTCATAGATTGTCTTAAACCAGGTGAACCCTGGGTATATAAAGGGGAGCTGCGGATCACATATATAGGATCCGAGTGCTACACATCCTAAACACACAGTGGAGGACTTTTTGTGCTGGACTATTTATGGTAATAAACAAGGACGGTTTGAAGTGATAGCGCACGGGTATTTGTATACTTGTTGTGATATATACTATTTATATTTTTATTAAAAAGGCGGTTTGTTAAAGACATTTCAATGCTCTTAACTGCATATTCCAAAGTGCAGTAAAGTGCATTGAAATATTGGTTTAAACTGCTGTGTCTTTATTATACCCTGAATGCCTCTGTCGTATGACATAACATCTGTTGGGACATTGAATGGAGCGCAACAAGGGTGAAGTGGTGTATGTCTGTGTGTGTGTGTGTGTGTGTGTGTGTGTGTGTGTGTGTGTGTATATATATATATATATATATATATATATATATATATATATATTAGGGGTGAGCGGGTACGGATTTCTGAAATCCGAACCCCCCCGATCAGAGGCCGATCCGAGTCAGGCTCGACTTTTCCCGCCTGACTCTTATCTGAAATCGAGGCAAAACGTCATCATCCCACCTTCCAGGTCTCGCCGGTTTTGGATCCTATATAAGGTACCCGCGTCTGCGCCATTTTCTCACTCAGCTGTGGACAGTGAAGAGGGAGGGTGGGAGTTAGGGCTGGCTGGGCTGTGTAGTGCAGTGTAGTGTTGTGCTGTACTGTGCTGTGCTGCTGTTGTCCATAGGGGCTGTGTCCACTCCTTCAAAGTCCATAGGGGCTGGCTGGACTGTGTTGTGCAGTCAGTTGTCCATAGGGGCTGTGTCCACTCCAAAGTCCTGTGCAGTGTCCCAGTCCTAAAGGGGTGCTGTAGTGTTGTCCAGGGGGTGCTCTGTCCATCAAGGGTGCTCCCCCCAAGTGCAAAAAAATATATATTTTTATGTGTTTGTGAATTGTGTGCACTGTGGCTGCACGTGCATCAACAAAGTAGTGCCAAGCGTGCGCTTGTGTCATAAGTAAAGGGCCGGCTGGCTTGACTGTTAAAGGGTGCTGTAACCCCCAAAGGGCACGCCAAACAAAATAAAAAAATATTTTCTGTGTTTGGGAATTGTGTGCGCAGTAGCCGCACGTGCATCAACAAAGTAGTGCCGAGCGTGCGCCTGTGTCATAAGTAAAGGGCCGGCTGGCTTGACCGTTAAAGGGTGCTATAACCCCCAAAGGGCACTCCAAACAAAATAATTTTTTTTTTCTGTGTTTGTGAATTGTGTGCACTGTGGCTGCACGTGCATCAACAAAGGAGCAGCGCCAAGCGTGCGCCTGTGTCCCATAAGTAAAAGGCCGGCTGGCTTGTCCGTTAAAGGGTGCTGTAACCCCCAAAGGGCACTCCAAACAAAATAAAAAAAATGTTTCTGTGTTTGTGAATTGTGTGGGCTGTAGCTGCACGTGCATCAACAAAGGAGCAGCGCCAAGCGTGTGCCTGTGTCCCATAAGTAAAGGGCCGGCTGGCTCATTTCTTAAAGGGTGGTGTAACCCACAAAGTGCACTAGTCTCCAAAAAAAATAAAAAATTATTTTCTGTGTTTGTGTGCGCCTTAGCCACACGTATATATCAATATAACATAAATGGAGGACCAAACTTTCTCCGATAAAAATAAAATAGGGAAAGATCAAGAACCACTTCCTCCTAGTGCTGAAGCTGCTGCCACTAGTCATAACATAGACGATAACATGCCATCAACGTCGTCTGCCAAGGCCGATGCCCAATGTCATAGTAGAGGGCACATACAATCCCAAACGACAAAGTTCAGGAAAATGACCTTGAAAAAAACATTTAAATCATCTGAAGAGAAACGTAAACTTGCCAATATGCCATTTACGACACGGAGTGGCAAGGAACGGCTAAGGTCTTTCCCTATGTTCATGACTAGTGGTTCAGCTTCACATGACGATGGAAGCCCTCCTCCCGCTAAAAGAATCAAATGAGTTAAGCTGGCAAAAGCACAGCGAAGAACTGTGCGCTCTAAGAAGATATCACAAATCCCCAAGGAGAGACCAAGTGTGGTGGCGGTTGCGATGCCTGACCTTCCCAGCACTGGACGGGAAGAGGTGGCTCTTTCCACCATTTGCACGCCCCCTGCAAGTGCTGAAAGGAGCACCCACAGTCCACTTGCTGATATGCAAATTGAAGATGTCACTGTTGAAGTACAACAGGATGAGGATACTGGTGTAGCTGACACTGAGGAGGAAGTTCTGATGGTGATGTAGTTTGTTTAAATCAGGCTCCGGGGGAGACAGTTGTTGTCCGTGGGATGAAAAAGCCCATCACGGTCATGCCTGGGCAGAAGACCAAACATTCCACCTCTTTGGTCTGGCAATATTTCTATCCAAATCCGGACAACAACTGTCTTGCCATATGTACCATATGTAAAGGTGAAATAAGTAGGGGTAGGGACATTAACCACCTAGGAACATCCTCCCTTATATGGCACCTGCAGCGCGTTCATAAAAAGTTACTGTCAAGTTCAGAAACTTTGGTTAAGACCGTAAGCAGTCCAGGGACACCTAAATCCCGTTGTCCTGTTGTATCCAAGCGCCTGCAAACCACACTGTCAACTCCCTCCTTGTCAATTTCCTCCTTAGTCAGGATCGGAAGTAGTCCTGCAGGCCATGTCACTGGCATGACTGACTCTCCTATCCGGGATTCGTCCGGAGGATCCTGCATTGCTACGCCTCCTGCTGCCACTGCTGCTGTTGCTGCTGCTGGGAGTCGTTCATCATCCAAGAGAGGAAGTAGGAACACCACTACTTTTACTAAACAATTGACCCTCCAACAGTCCTTAGCGAGGAGGATGAAGTACGACAGCTGTCATCCTGAATCAAAACGTATAACTGAGGCCTTGACTACTATGTTGGTGTTAGACGTGCGTCCGGTATCTGCCATTAGTGCAGTGGGATTTGGACATTTGATGGAGGTAGTGTGTCCCCGGTTCCAAATCCCGTCTAGATTCCACTTCACTAGGCAGGCGATACCGAGACTATACAGAAACGTCAGAAAATGTTTCCTCTGTGTCCTGAAAAATGCGGTTGTACCCAATGTCCACTTAACCACGGACATGTGGACAAGTGGAACAGGGCAGACTAAGGACTATATGACTGTGACAGCCCACTGGGTAGATGTATCACCTTACGCAGCAACAACAGCAGCGTCACCAGTAGCAGCATCTCAGAAACGCCAGCTCATTCCAAGGCAGGCTACGCTGTGTATCACCAGTTTCAGTAAGAGGCACACCGCCGACAACCTCTTAGAGAAACTGAGGGAAATCATCGCCCAGTGGCTTACCCCACTTAGACTCTCCTGGGGATTTGTGATATCTGACAACGCCACCAATATTGTGCGGGCATTACATCTGGGCAAATTCCAGCACGTCCCATGTTTTGATCACACAATAAACTTGGTGGTGCAGAATTTTCTGAAAAGCGACAGGGGCGTGCAGGAGTCGCTTAGGGTGGCCTGAAAAATTTCTGGCCACATTCGCCATTCAGCGACTGCGTGCCGAAGACTGGAGCGCCAGCAAACACTCTTGAACCTGCCCCGCCATCACCTGAAGCAAGAGGTTTTGACGCGGTGGAACTCACCCCCTCTATATGCTTCAGAGGATGGAGGAGCAGCAAAAGGCCATTCAAGCCTATACATCCAGGAGGGGGTATGCACCTGACTCAAGCACAGTGGAGAATGATTTCCGTGTTGTGCAAGGTTCTCCAGCCCTTCGAACTTGCCACACGTGAAGTCAGTTCAGACACTGCCAGCTTGAGTCAGGTCATTCCCCTCATCAGGCTTTTGCAGAAGCAGCTGGAGAAAGTGAAGGAGGAGCTAAGACGGAGCGATTCCGCTCAGCATGTGGGACTTGTGGATGAAGCCCTTCATTCGCATTGCCAGGATTCCAGGGTGGTCAATCTGTTGAAATCAGACCACTACATTTTGGCCACTGTGCTCGATCCTAGGTTGAAAGCCTATGTGGTGTCTCTCTTTCCGGCCAACACAAGCCTGCAGAGGTGCAAAGACCTGCTGTTGAAAACACTGTCAGCTGAAGTGGAACGTGACACGTCAACAGCTCCTTCTTCATTTTCTCCCGCAACTGGGGCTGCCAGGAAAAAACTTAGGTATCCTAAGCAACCCGCTGGCGGTGATGCAGGGCAGGCAGGACCAAGTTTGGACATCTGGTCTGGACTGAAGGACCTGGCAACAATTTCTGACATGTCTACTGTCACTGCATATGATACTGTCACCATTGACAGAATGGTGGAGGATTACAAGGGTGACAGCATCCAAGTAGGCATGTCAGACAGTCCGTACCTGTACTGGCAGGAAAAAGAGGCAATTTGGAGGCCCCTGTACAAACTGGCTCTATTTTACCTGAGTTGCCCCCCCCCCCCTCCAGTGTGTACTCTGAAAGAGTGTTTAGTGCAGCCGGGAACCTTGTCAGCGAAAGGCGTAGGAGGTTGCTTCCACAAAATGTGGAGAAAATGATGTTCATAAAAATGAATTATTAACTCTTCCAGGGACACCAGCCTCCAGAACGTACAGAGGGACCTGTGGTGGTGGATTCCAGCGGGGACGAGTTAATACTCTGTGAGGATGAGGATGTACACAACACTGAAGAGGGTGAGGAATCGGTGGATGAGGAGGATGAGGATGACATCTTGCCTCCGTAGAGCCAGTTTGTGCAGGGACAGATTAATTGCCAGCTTGTTTTGTGGGGGCCCAAATGAACCAATCATTTCAGCCACAGTCGTGTGGCCGACCCTGGCACTGAAATGATTGGTTTGTTAAAGTGTGCATGTCCTGTTTATACAACATAAGGGTGGGTGGGAGGGCCCCAGGACAATTCCATCTTGCACCTCTTTTTTTCTTTGGATTATGTACTGTTTGGGGCCTAGTTTTTCAAACTGCCATCCTGTCTGCCACTGCAATGTCACTCCTAGATGGGCCACGTGTTTGTGTCGCCCACTCGTGTCGCTTAGCATAGTCATCCATCTATCTCGGTGCAACCTTTTCGACATAAAAACACTATTGTGAGGTGTGAGGTGTTCAGAATAGACTGGAAATTAGTGGAAATTAAGGTTTTTGAGGTTAATAGTAGCATAGGAGCAGAAAAATCAACACATTCTGTGATTTTAGCTGTTTTTTAAAAAAAAATACAGATCCAAAACACAGAACCCAAAACACCGAAGGGTGGTTTTGGCAAAACCAATCCAGATCCAAAACACGAAGAAAGATCCAGATCCAAAACACGAAAAATGGCCGGTGCACACCCCTTTCTATATATATATATATATATATATATATATATATATATATAGAGAGAGAGAGAGAGAGAGAGAGAGAGAGAGAAAGAGAGAGAGAGAGAGAGAGAGAGAGAGAGAGAGAGAGAGAGAGAGAGAGAGAGAGAGAGAGAGAGAGAGAGAGAGAGAGAAAAAAAAAAAAAAAACCTTGCGAGCAGGGCCTTCCTACCTAGATAATTGTCTGTTATTACCCAGTTTTGTTCTATTAATGTTTACAATTGTAAAGCGCAATGGAATATGCTGCGCTATATAAGAAACTGTTAATAAATATATATATATATACATACAGTACCTTGCAAAAGTATTCACCGCCTTTGCATTTTTCATGTTTTGTTGCCTCACAACCTGGAATTAAAATGGATTGTTTGAAGGTGTGCATCATTTCTTTCATAGAACATGCCTACAACTGTGAAGTTGTGTTTTTTTTTATATTGTGAATCAAACAACATTTAGGACAACATAACAGAAAACTTCAGCGTGCATAACTATTCACCCCCCTAAAGTCAGTACTTTGTCGAGCCACCTTTTGCGGTAATTACAGCTGCAAGTCGCTTTGGATAAGTCTCTATGAGCTTGCCACATCTTGCCCCTGGGATTTTTGCCCATTCCTCAAGGCAAAACTGCTCCAGCTCCTTCATGTTGGATGGTTTCCACTTGTGAACAGCAATCTTCAAGTATGACCACAGATTCTCATTTGGATTGAGATCTGGGCTTTGACTAGGCCATTCCAACAAGTTTAAATGTTTCCCCTTAAACCACTCGAGTGTTGCTTTAGCAGTATGCTTCGGGTCATTGTCCTGCTGGAAGGTGAACCTCCGTCCCAGTCTCAAATCACAGGCAGACTGAAACAGGTTCTGCTCAAGAATATCCCTGTATTTAGCACCATCCATCTTTCCTTCGACTCAAATCAGTTTCCCAGTCCCTGCTGCTGAAAAACATCCCCACAGCATGATGCTGCCACCACCATGTTTCACTGTGGGGATGGTGTTCTTGGGGTGATGGGATGTGTTGGGTTTGTGCCAGACATAGCGTTTTTCTTGGTGGCCAAAAAGTAAAATTTTAGTCTCATCTGACCAGAGCACCTTCCTCCATACATTTGGGGAGTCTATCACGTTCCTTTTGACAAACTCAAATCGTGTCTTCTTATTTTTATCAGTAAGTAATGGCTTTTTTCTGGCCACTCTTCCATGAAGCCCAGCTCTATGGAGTGTACGGCTTATTGTGGTCACATGCACAGATACACCAGTTTCTGCTGTGGAACTCTGCAGCTCCTTCAGGGTTACCTTTGGTCTCTGTGCTGCCTCTCTGATTAATGCCCTCCTTGCCCGGTCTGTGAGTTTTGGTGGGCGGCCCTCTCTTGGCAGGTTTGTTGTGGTACCATGTTCTTTCCATTTGATGATGATGGATTTGATGGTGCTTCGGGGGATCATCAAAGATCTGGATTTTTTTTATAACCCAACCCAGAATTGTATTTCTCAACAACTTTGTCCCTGACTTGTTTGGAGAGCTCCTTGGTCTTCATGGTGTGATGCCTCTGGGGCCTTTCAGAAAATGGGTGTTTATACTGATAGATCATGTGACACTTAGATTTCACACAGGTGGACTTCATTTCACTAAATATATGACTTCTGAAGGTAATTGGTTGCACCAGAACTTTCTATGGGCTTCATAGCAAAGGGGTGATTACATATGCACATGCCAATTTTCAGAATTCTATTTATAAAGATTCTTTTTTTATATCTATTTTACTCATTTCACTTCACCAAATTAGACTATTTCGTGCAGATCCATCACAGATAAAAATAAAAAAATAAAAAAATGTCAGGTTGTAATATAACAAAAAAGGTAAAAAGCCAAGGGGGTGAACACTTTTGCAAGGCTATATATATATATATGTGTGTGTGTGTGTGTGTGTGTGTGTATATATATATATAAATATATATATATATATATATATATATACACACACACAATTGTATAGATTTTACATACAAAGATCCTATATTTGGAATGTTTTTAATTTAGAATGGTAATATTTTTAGACTTAGACTGTCTAGATTGATAGAATTATACATCTTTGCATGTATTTAAGAATTTGGAAGTAATGGGAATACTTATTCATTAACTGCTACTTATATAGCACACACATATTAAACAGTGCTTTACAGAGAGCGAGCATTCATAAATTCCCTATCCCGTACACTACGATTAATTTCTGTCAGAAGCCTACTGCATTGTCACCTGTCCATCACGTCAGCAGTGTTGGATCACAATGTCGAGCAATTGCCTGGAAGGCTTGGCAGACTAACTGAGGAGTCTCGTGAGTGGATGTGAGCCAATTCTGTGAGTTCTAATCCACTCATAATGTCTTCCTCTTCTGCAGGTGCATCCCACTGCTCCTGTGCCACCAGGAGGACAGCATTAAATTATGCAATATGACAGGGTATCCAACCTCTTAAAGGAAAGCCTTGGAATCAATTCTGAATTGTTGGTATTTAAAGGGTCTGTAACCATCCAAATTTGCTTTGCTTTATTTTGTCCAGCACAGTAGAGTATATATGTTCGATAACATGTTATATTATTTATATTTCCCTACCAATTCTTGACTACATGTCAGAAGCATCCATCCATTTTGACCATTTCTCCATAAATGACCTAATTTTAGCATCATCAAATTGTACGTCTCCGAGCTACTGTACTAATTTCCATTACCCACTCTGGTCTCACTGAACTTGCTAGTCCTCGTCTTCTTAGGGTCTCTATTCATAACACAAGGATTAAATTAAGCTAAATCTATTTTAAAATACATTTATTAAGAGTTTTTGCCGCAATTAAAAGTACATTTTTATTTTACTTCGCATTACGAAATTATTGAGCAAGATTGGCCAGCAGACCTTAAAACTTGTCCTGTAAGAGAACCAAGATGGTGGAAGCCTCATGACTCAAAGGTTTTGATCCAATAAGCTGCGAGTCAGTGTGGATGAATGTCGTACTTACGGTACCGCCGGACTCGTGGTAGGAAAGATAATCTGTTAGATGTGTGACCATCTCAACATCAGTGTGCAAGGTTTTTGATGGAAACTTGCTGCTAACTGAATCTCCCCCATAGTATCTGTGCCCAGAATACAATATAGTTGGCCATGCTGAAGATACAGCAGAGGCCTCCTCATGCCCATTATATAGTGGACCTTCATAATTGATATTCAATTTAGGCCTATGCATCTTGACCAGTATACAATATATCCCTGGGCCAGTAAACTGAATAGACCCACTGTGCTAAGAAAGCACTAAGGATGTCATTTAGAGTTGGATGTAAGGCCCATTTTAGAGCATAAAATTAGCTGTTTTTAGACTGCTCATGTACTTTAGATATGCACATCCCTGTATCCCTGACTTGTACACCCTTGAGTCTGGAGAGGCAGAATGGGGGAGGGACGGGGCATGTATGACTGGGAAAGAAGGTTAATTTCCAGCACTGAAAGATAAACTCACAAATAAAGTATTGTAGGGTTTACTATGGGTTTACTTCCCAACTACGGAGATTTACCCTCCTTCCTAATATACCCCAGGAACTATTTGGGAAGTACTACTTTTTCCTGGATGCGGGATTTAAAAAAATAATTTACTGTACATTGTGGTTATCACCTAAGTGCTATCAGTCAGATTTTCTGCTTGCATATAAGTGTACGTCAAGTACAGTGAGGGTTTTGGAAGTGTCTAGTAGTTCAGTCAAATATTTTGTCAGTGTTCGTCTGTTTTACATTTTTTTTTTTTTTGCAGTACAGGTGCCAACAAGTCCTGGATGATTTCTACAAGCTTCAGCATGCTTTTTCAGCCATGGGTATGCAGGCACTTGTAGTTCTACAAGCACTTGCATACACAAGCAGTTTTTGTTTGCCATAATTTGCCACTGAAAAATGTTTCTGACATTTAATAATTTGTACCCCAACACCCACTGTGTGTTGGTGCTTTCAACACAGGGCTGGTTGTTCCCAGGGAAGAGGCACAGAGTGGTCAGGCTGGGACTGTGTGACATTGTGACTAGGGGACCACACACTTTTCCTGTTAACTGTGAGTCATCATGGTCTGAGCCAGTATGAAGGCGAGATGTATCAATGATTGCAGAAAAAAATACAATAATTTATTATTGTCTCAGACAGAGCCGTAACTAGACTTTTTGGTGCCCTATGCCAGAAAGATCATTGGCGGGTCGCCCCCCTGTTTTTCAAATAGGACATAACGCACCCGAAAAAGGGGCATGGCCTCATGGGGAAGGGCCAGGCAAGAGGTAGGGGAGGCCAGGAGATGCTGGGGATAATGACCCTACAAAGGTAATGTGCATGTGCGGCCATCAGGCTCTGAATGTGCAAGCGACCGCTAATGGAGAATCATCGTTGCCTCCAGGGTACGACGACGAACACCATCAAAAGACGGCATTGGCTATTGGGACTAAAACCTACATTTTTCAGAGCTTGACAATTTTGGCCAGATCTCAGTGCTCCTAGAAACCTACTGGAAAAGCTCAACCAAATGAAAATAGAGGGATGTCAGCAGATATCTCCAATACCTGCTGCTCACTGTTCATACAATGCGTAAAAACTCCTAAGCCACATTTTTTGATGGGTGTACCCAGAGGTGTAGCGTGGATTCATGGCGCCTGGAGTAAGCACTCGTGCCTCACACACACTGAACACACTTAACCACCCCAGTGGCAAACGCAGGATTTCTAGAGGGGGGTTTCCAAAAGCTTGATTATAGAGTGAGTGTAGCCAGTCCATAAAGAGGGAAGAATCATAATTGCACCATATACAGGACCAGCAATCACAGTAAGCCATTAGATGTGGCAGCAGGGCCATCCTGCCTGAGCTGAATGTTTTTATTTTAGATGTGGGCACCATTCCAGAGCATGGGAACAAGTCTGGGAGCCTGGATGAGCAGCAGAAGCACCTAGCACTGCCCTGGACATATATGTAGATATTGGGTTCTATAGCAGTGCATCCCTAACAGTGCATGTTTTCCAGATCTCCTAGTTGGTGCACAGGTTATATATTACTGGCTGATACATGTTAAAAGATCCACAGGTGGTGCTAACTATTTCTTTTTTGATACTGAGAAGAACATGTAAAATTCTATTTTATTACTATTTCTATTGTGGTCATGGTGTGGGCTGGGGAGGGGGGTTTCCAGGCAGCCAGGACCCCCTTCCCCACGCTTTTGCCTATGCACCCTTTACTTAGCAGACTTGACCCCTCCCACTGGGCATACTTACCTCCCACTCCTTCTGGGCACACTTGCCATTATCCCCCACTACTGGGCACACTCATCCTTCACTGTGCATGTGTGTCAGGCACACTTACACCCCATCCCTCATGTATGTGCTGCAGCCTACCCTACCATCCCCTGTGGTATGCCAACTGGACAGGAACCCTTCCTTTACTGGGAACACTCAACACAGTCCACCCCCACTGTGCATGCACTATTGCCCTAACCCCCGTACACCCACAGCCCCACAGCCAGGGGATCACTACAAACCCTTACCATGCATGCATGCATCTCCCGGGGTCCCGCTGCCTTCCACTAGCCACACAGTATGGACATCGATCATGTTATGTCCATTCTATCCCCCCCCCCAGTCCAGCTGCTGCCTGCTACATGCACTGCAGTGACCCAGGCTGGTGATGTCAGGTCAGAAACCTGGCTGGCAGGGTGAGGTGGGAAGCAGGAGCACAAAGGATGAATGGAAATGGAGTGGACCAGATGAAGGAGGGACAGAGCCAGGGGGAAGGCGGAGTGGACCAGAAGGAGGAGGAACAGAGCCAGGGGGGGAGGAGGAACGAAACAGAAGGAGGAGGGACGGAGCTGGGGAGAAGGCGGAGCAGACCAGAAGGAGGAGGGACGGAGCTGGGGGGAAACTGTCAACAGCTGTCAGTAGTGGCTGTGAGGGTAAATTTTATTTTTATAAATTAGACCCGGAGGCGCCCCTGGTCGGAGCATGAGCTCCACCGGCTCTGTCCTCGTTACACCCTTGGGCGTATCATATTGGTACATCTATCCCCGAGCCACAGAGGATGCGCTGCTGATCGCAGATCCTTCCCACAATTCATGGTGTGAGCAGTGCTGAGCAGCGATGCTAACATGTCGGAACATACAATAATAGCGTTCATTCTAGCACCCTGCACCTGTCACAATCCATGCAGTTCCCCATTCCTGTGTGGGGTGTCGCTCTCTTCTCTGGTGCATCTAGCACACTCTGGTATGTATCTGAGCAGTGTGTTGCATCAGTTCAGTGTGCTAGAAGCACCAGAGCAGAGAGCAACACCCCAGGCAGGAAAGAGGAACTCTCGGAGTGTGACAGGTGCAGGGTGCTAGAATGAAGACTATATTCTATAGTATACAGTCTGCACTGTCCACGCAGCACCCAGAGCGCATGTTCTGGGTGCCCTGCCCACACTATGCTCCTGTCTGTACAATGTGTCTGGAAGTTGTTTCTGTGCAATGGGGTCTATGTGCTTTCTAGGACAATGGGCTGCAATGTGACATTTTCAGTATTTGGAATTTTTTTATTATTAATCTGTGTTTAGTAATGGAAAGGTTCACTTGTTTTATATTTTTGTTGTATTTGGGTAGCATAGTGCATAATGAGTCTGTGGCAAGGTGAAACTTTGGATTGGCGTAAAATGTACACGTGTGTTTATATGAGGATGCTTTAAATTCCAAGTTATACTTTATACTGTTAGTGTAATCCTTGACATTTTGACCGTATCTTGTTCTAAACTGCAAATTACCAAGCCCTTTGTTCCAGCTGTGCTTACTTGTTGAAACAGTAATATTATTTTAGGAATGATGCAATGATTTTGCTCAGACCTGTTTAGCACAGGGAGTTCTGTTTTTGGGAGTTGAACTCTTCCACTGAAGAACAGATCCACTGCACGCATCAGAGTGGACCTAGTTTGTGAATACATTTTTCCTCAGTTACATTTTCTATTAAGAATTCTGAGAGGCATCAGAGTTAGATGATCCTGACAAATAGATGTTATCCTGGTCCTTGGAATGTGGGGACAGGATGACTGATTCCATTGCTGTCCTTGACAAATTTACAATGTTTACACTTTGTCATTGCAGCTATAAAATGAATGTCTAACTACAGGAAATCTGATTTTTAAATAATTATCATAGACACCAAACAAGGTATGGGATAGTTTATAATACTTACAAATAAAGTTTCAAAACCTCTCTGAAGAATATTTGCCTTGTTCAGCATTTGATATTTGGCATGTATTGTTAGTGGATTTAAAGTTCGGTTTTGTCATTCATATCATAATCGCAACACACAGCACAATAATTTTATTGTCAGTACTTTGCACCTTCGGGGACACGGCCTGTACCATCACAGAATTCGTAAAATTTTCATCATTTTGTAGTTGTTTTGATTATTTCTGTTAATAATTTTTTTAGTATGAATACATCATATTTGAGTAGGTACCGATTACCCAGGCCACAGCTTGCTGGAGGTCTGCTGCTAACCCCTCCTTCCCTCTAAGACCTCTCACGGGCCGCAGCGCCAAGTGCATAATGCTTTGTGCTGGGCTGCAGTGAGTACAGGGAGACTGCTGCTTCTGTGGCTGACCGCAGCCATAGTCTCCTCTGCCTGCACATGATAGGAGGGGGAAGAGCGATCCCACTGATTGTCACGGTCCTGCAGGCCGACCCTACAGTTACACGTCACCTCAGCACGTGTGGTTAAATAAACTGGGTAACTGCCATCAGCAGTAGAAATCTGTAATGCTAAAGCATAAGGTGAGCTTCTGCTCTCACCTGCATACACAATTGTCAATACTTAGAAAAATAGGTAACATGAGCCATATGAGGCCTTGGGGCATAAAAACAAATTTCCATAACTAGAATTAATGTTTTAATTCAAGAATATCTTCAAAGCTTAGTTACAAAAAGTTACAAGAATATAATAATGGTAAAAAGGAATCACACAGTTACTCGCAAGTTCAGAAATAAAATACAATGGAATAAACAAACCACGTCACTTAAGTGGTTGTGGGATGAGGCAGTCCCAGTGAAAAAACTCCGGATCATCTGTACCTTTCGATAGCCTCTCTCAGAATGAACACTGAACTACCAGGATGTTACATTTTTATGCCTGCTTCCCCCCCCACCCTCCCTGGGATGATTTAAGCCCTTGTCAGCTCAATGTGTATTGTCCATCTACAGTAGCTGGAGCTCCAGGGTTTCTCGCTCATTCGAGCAGGGGTGCTTGTATTATACCTTCAACTCTTTTGTGAAGCTTGGGTTCATAGGATTATGTCAATAAACATAACCCCTGATTAGGTGAAGGAATCCACACCTCTAGAGACCGAGTGTCTCTGGTATGAGCAATCCTTCTTTGATCTCTGACCCTAAGTAGAACACAGGGCTCTTTAAGACTTATTTTAGCAAGAGCCTGGTCAGATATCTTGTAATTTCCATGGATATATTTCTTTATGCCCTAAACATCCAGACAGTTTCATGGCTGGCCCAGGAGGACAGACTTTCCTATGACCTTATTTGCTCATCTTCACAAGGGCATTTGTCCAGAGGAGTTTTGTCATCTTTCACACACAAATGATATTACATACAAGTTTACAAGGGGACGTTACACATTTATACCAACACAGGGTTTGTCACCTATCCATATACAACAGATGCTACACACCAATGTATAAGGGAAAGCTACATGTTCCTATTAACGCAATATCATGTGCCGTTTTGCCCATGCTGATGCAAAATTAGTTTTTCCGCAATGCTGTTCGCGCCCCCCTTTTTATTACCTAGGCTCAGCCAGGCTTTCAACAACCCTGCTAATAGGAGTAATGGAGTCTCTTTCCCAAAACTGTTTTCTTTTATTGTCCCTTTAATCCATTTGCAATTAAAAATAGCTTAATGCCATCACTATATTTTAAAAGTACTTGACATAGGAGACAGGCAATGGAGTCGATAAACTGCGCTGACTTGATCCCTGTCCGTATGTATATTTTGCAGCACGTTGATAAATGTTTCTTTTCTAAGCACATTAGGTAGGTTCTATTGTTTTTTTATTTTGTTCTGTGTATGAAAATGCCCTGGCTACACATTTAATATAATTGTTATTACTTGTTGAGTGTCTTCAGTTTCAAATTTAATTTTAAACAAATATACTGTATTCAAGATACATATAAAAATTCAGCACAATGGGTCATTTTGGGGAGGTTGGCAGGTGTGATAACCTTTACCCTGGCTATATGTGCATGATGCTGAGCAATCTTGCAAAACCAGTATCACAAGTGTTCCGTTTTTACATTTAAAGGAAATGGAATTGGAGTAACTAGGCATGCTTGGAATTGTGCCTGTGCAGTGCATCATCATACAAAAAGGCTATTGTTTTTCAACTAGTCTGAAGATGTCCATAAAGTATAAGCAGTCTGGCCTGCGTTTTAAAAGCAGGTATGCGTACATAAGAACTTTTACACACGCGTTTTGATGTGTACGAAACATACCAATATTATGCTCTTCCAATAGGTTTTAATCTTAAACTATTAGTGAAAAGACTGGTGTAAATGTTATACTAAGATCATGGTCATTCATTGAGGTACTGAGCATTTAAGACCTGATTCAGAGATTTCCACAGATAGAGCGATTGTTTGCAATTGCACACGCACAACAATTGCATTGCGAATACGCTTATAGAGAGGAACCACTTGCAAAGTGAGTGACAGGCAGTCAGCGTTTGGGGTGCTTAGAAAAACGCAGGTGTGTCGGACCGTTTAAAAGCCGTTTCATGGGCATGCATAAATTAGCCAAGCAATCTCCTTCATAGCAGGAGGACTCTGTGTGTCAGGAGAGCTGCAGTGTTTGAGGCTCGTCAGACTTGACTTACCTGCTGTGTGACTGCCGATGTTTACATTGTCGTATGGATATGAGGGATTGGGTATGAAATACCGGCAGTCAAGATGCCAGCTGTCAAAATACCGATAGCGGCATCCCGATGTTCAGTATTCCGACTGGGGTACGTAACTATGCTAACCCTCCCCCCTTCTGCTTTTAACCCTAACCCTCCTTTCTTGCACCCTAACCCTCCCCACCCCCGCACCCTAATCCTCCCGAGTCCCCGTTAGTGCCTAAATTTAACCCTCCCCGTTAGTACCTATACCTAACCCACCCCCCTTAGTGCCTAACCCTAACCCCCCCCAGTGGTGCCTAAACCTAACCCCCCTATCCATAGCCTAAGCCTAACTACCCCCTCCGCAGCTAACACCTAACCCGCTATACTTACGTTCGGGATGCCAGCTGTCGGGATTCTGGCGTCGGTATCTAAACTCCGGGATTTCAACAGCCGGCATCCTGTTCGTCGGCAACGTAGCTTCATCCCAGATATGAGAAAGCAGCAGTGCGCGTCCCTATGCTCGGATATGCTTTGGATGGCATCAGCATATTTTAGTAACTGCAATCCATAAGAGAATGCAGTTGCGATTGCATTAGCATGAATCTCGGAATCAGGCCCATAGTTGACTAATACCTCAGCATGACTTGACTTGAGCACGTAGGAGTTGCATATGTTCAAAGTGCATTGGGCATTATATTTCTACCTTGTGCCAGCATCATCGGGGACACATTTATACCAGCTGTAAGACTATGCATGGGCCAACACTACTGCCTTTCACCTAATCTGTCTGAAATCCAGCGATTATCACCAAATAAACTGTATAATCTGACTGTCCTTGCTTTTTTTGTCCTTGATTAAGACACTTTTATTGTTAAGTGTATTTTTAAGGTATGACATTTTTAGATTACAATGTCGATTCATCATCACTCAGTAATATATTAGATATCAGTATGTAAATTAAAATAAATGCTACGTATGCCCCATAGACTTTAGTATATGTCAGTCAGTTTAATGAAGTTGCTTCATACTGTACATGGGGCCCAAAAAAATAACCATACCACATCAGCATGTAGTTGTACTGCATTCGTTTGGGAATGGTGTAAAGCAGCAGAATGTAGTGTAGCTGGGTGGACCATACATAGCATGTGGCAGGACCGGAACTAGGGTAGTGCAACCTGGCACAGGGCACCACAGAGCAGGGGGCGCTGTTTGGGCCTGTACATTTTCTGCTTATTACCATGCTCACGTGTAGCTTCCTCTTCTTTTATCCCCAGCATCTCCTGGCCTCCCCTATCTTTTCCTTAGCCCTTCCCCATGAGGCCATGGCCCTTTTTCGGGTGAGTTTCTTATGTCCCTATTTGAAAAATAATAGATTGGGGGAGGGGGCGCCAGTGCTCTTTATGGCACAGGGCACCAAAAAGTTTTGTTACGGCTCTGGCGGGTGGGTACCTTTAAGAGGACATTACTGATTCCTGATTTTATCTTTTTCAATGTTGGAAGGTATGTTATTTCCTATCTAGAACACAACAGCAGGGTACATTTTGCTTTGTAACATACCACAATGCTGCTTAGTCTTTCATCCATACTCACATTTATATTCAGTGCTACAGGCAGACAGGAATTAAGGAACTTTCTAAACATACAGTAGTATAAAATTAAAACCAAAACATAAAATACTATTAGAGTATTCATTTTTGCATCCCCCACCAAGCAATACAGTATATCTGCAGCTTTAAGTGACTGCATGGTTACAGTAACTCACTAAGGTGAAAACAATAAACATTGCGGTACTTGGCTATGAAAGATCATTGTAATTAAACCAAAGCCAACTACAGATATTCAGTGCACCTGTACTGTGAGAAATCTCTTGTCACATGGTGAGAGATAAAAGCTTGTTTTTTGTTTTTGTTTTCTTTTTAAGAAACACAGAGATTCTACAAATTGAAAGTCATACATTCTTTACTAGTTGTGGGTTCACTGAGAGGATCTGTGAATTGAACTTTCAGTGTGCATGGAGATGTAAGTGGAGAAAGTGGCAAGCCTGTGGCTAGAATCAGTGGCGTTAACTGGGGTTAGTGACACCCAGTGTGCTGTACTCACCTCTCCTATGGGCCTCTGCATGTGCCGAAGGTGCGCTCATTAAATGGGCGTGACCTTGTGCTAATGGAGCCACACCACCTATTCTCATTAAATGCTAGGGGCTTGCCCACTGCTCTAGGAGCCGCTGGGCAGCCCCCGCTTCTCTCCCAGCACAGCGGAGGACATGCGCGTGCAGGTATAATCCATCACAGATGCTTAGTGACACCATCCGAGCAGCTCTGCTATTTTGGTGTCACCCCCTTGGATGGTGTCAACTAATGTGGCCCACACACCTAGTGATGCCCCTGGCTGGGATGATAATAATTGGCAAGAGCTGTGATAGCTGATAGCACGAGCAGTGACATAATAAAGCTGGGTACACACTGGCACTCAGTAAAAATTGTGGTGTTAACATTTTAAACCTTCTGTGGCTGGGACTGTCTCTGCCATTAATTAAATCGAGGCTGTCATCTAAGCCACCAATGGTTAGGGTGGACTAAAACACTGAGTGATTGATGCACAGTTGCATGAACTCCGTTTTTTGCTGATGTATCCTACAGTTTCTAGCACTTCCCCCTGCTCCATGGCCAAGCATATGCAACTATGGGTGGTTTGGGTACCGGATGCCGGAGCTCAGGATCCTGGCGGTCAGAATCCTGACAGTGTTACCGGCACCTGTCGGGATGCTTGCGCCGGGGTTCTGACTGTTGTCTGGATTCCGGGGGCCAACATTCTGAGCGCCCGCATTCTGCATGCCAGGATTTAAACAGCATCCCCTATGGGTGACCCCATGTTTTACATATCTCATTTGCATCTGCACTTGAAACTGAATGGACATATCTGGGTGGCATTCGCACGTAGGCAAAGTGTTCTGAGGGTGGGCTTGTAGGCGGAATTACGAGCTATGCAGAGTTAAGTATACCCATAGGTCCATATGCTTTTGGGCTGATCTCTTACGCCAGGTTTAGGGCTGGTACACCTATGCGATGATAATGATGATGGCTACTTCCATAAGCAACAGGGTGTGGTGAAGCTGGAGCAAAGATATGTGCAACTGTTCATACAAGTGACTATCTGCATTTATTTCCATGCAATGTGCCCTTTCTGAATTGAACCCTGAATAAGTGACACTTGGAGCACCGGCCTCTGACATAGAAGAAGAGCAACCAGCAGCTTCTTACCTGTGAGGGTGTTAGCTGCTTCTCCTCAAACTAATTGGAGGCTGGAAGAATGTTGATGCGTAATGAGATCACTGCCAAGAGTCACACATCTAATTATGTTGCATGCATGTTAGCAATCCCTTATTGATCCAAATATCTAGGAACATGGACCGGGTTTCCTGAATCTCTTATGGCTGGATTATTCAAGTCTATTGCAGAGGAATAAAGACAATGTATTACAGTACACATTGCTAAATGGTTCTTTTCCACCCTTGTCCAATGTCTGCTCATTGAGATCATTTCGTCATGCAAAATGGAACTTTGTTTTTGTCAGCGCTATAAAAAGATGGTCTTGCCAAGGAATGCCCCTGCTCAAGCAGACACAACCATTATGGCACACAAATTCATGCACTTATACAATCAGTAAAAGTATTCAAACACATTTGCAATTTCTGTCTTACACATATTAAATGCCTACAGGTAGAGCAAAGAGTCATTGCTGGAAGGTCATGTTTATCTGACAAAGGAATGCAGCTTGATGGCATTATTACACAGCCACACCTTATATGGTTACAGGAGATCATTTCATGATATGTCAAATTCTATAATGGAGCTGTTCATTCCTCATGTGTAATGGCATCTGTCTCTATTAGTATTTATTAGAAAACAGACAATGTTGTAATAAAGTACATAGGTATCATCAGGTATGGACACCTCTGCAATGTCCAAGTCTTCCTTCTTATATACAGTATGTGCTATGCATGTTGAAAGCATGAAAACCAGATCAAAACCATATTAGAAATAAAACCTAAAAGTTTTTCTTTGCCCTCTAATAGCACCTGATGACATATGGCAGAGATTCCCAGACTCCGCCATTACAGTCCATGTTTTAAGGATATCCATGCTTGAGCACATGTGACTTAATTAGTACCTCAGTCAATTTTATCCAACCATCTGGACTCAAGCATGGATATTCTTAAAACCTGGACGGTAATGGCAGAGTTTGGGAACCGCTGACTTGAGTTGATTTGAGTACAGTTTTTAAGGTATGTAGATCGTGTATTGGGGAGATTAATGGGGAGGTAAGAGGGAAGGCTTAGCCCTTTAGAAATACTAAGTATGGCATGGGGAACACTGTCACACTCCCTTTCGGCTAACACTTTCATCAGATGCTGCGGGTATGTTGGTGGCCTTTGATGGGATATTGTTAACAGGTATATATTATAACCCATATTGACTTCTGAATAAAGTTGTGGCTAAACTTGTACAATTCATATTACTTGGAAGAACAGGCTTCTTAACAGAAGTAAAATAGAAAAGTTAGTGATTGACAACAATGTAGGTGATCTTAGTTTGCAGCTAATGAGAAAAAATAAGAGTTATGGTATAACATACCTTTGTTAACTCTTTTTCTTCGAGGTCCATGGGGTCCACAGCCATTACGTTGGGGTATGAATCCCGGTCACCAAACCGTTAACACAAATGAGCTCTCTGCTCCCAGGATGCACCGGGTTTCCTCCTCATATACCCCACCCCCTGCCTCAGGTAGCCAGATCGTTACCAAGCTCAAGCAGGCAGAGACAAGCAAAGTTTAAGAAAGAAAAGACCCATACTTACGAGTCCAGACTCTCAAGAGAAGAAACTACGGAAAACCTCCCCCCAGAACTACAGGTGTGTTTGGGTGGGTGTCCTGTGGACCCCATGGACCTCGAAGAAAAAGAGTTAACAAAGGTATGGTATACCATAACTCTTAATTTCTTCTTCGGGGTCCATGGGGTCCACAGCCATTACGTTGGGGAAATCCCAAAGCACTAACCCTATGGGCGGTGACACTCCTGACTCTCGGAAGAGAGGAGAATCTTACGCCCGAAGGAGGTATCCTGAGAGGCAAAAGTGTCAAAGGCATAAAATTTGACAAAGGTATGGATGGAAGACCATGTGGCTGCTTTACATAATTGCTCAGCAGAAGCACCCCGGCTGGCCGCCCATGATGGACCTACCACCCTAGTAGAATGTGCCGTCACTGAATCCGGCACACGCATACCAGCCTGTGTATAAGCCAATGCAATTGCCATGCGAATCCACCTGGCCAATGTCTGTTTATTGGCTTGCCAGCCACGCTTATGACAACCATAAAGCACAAAAAGTGAATCGGACTTCCTCCATTTGCTCATGCGTTTAACATAAATTCTCAACGCATGGACCACATCCAGGGAAGCCTCACCTTGTGAGAGACTTGTGCCCTGAAACTACTATTTCTTCATTAATATGAAATTTAGACACCACTTTCGGAAGATAACCCTCCCTAGTACGTAGTACTGCTCTATCTTGATGAAATATCAAGAACGGCTCCCGGAAGGAAAGCGCAGCCAAATCCAACACTCTACGTGCAGATGCCATAGCAAGGAGGAATACTGTCTTTGCTGTTAGCCACTTGATGTCTTTTGAATTTAAAGGCTCGAACGGAGGAGCCTGTAAAACCTTCAGAACTAGAGTCAGGCCCCACGGAACAACCGGGGAAACGAAGGGAGGTTGAATCCTCAACACCCCCTGAAAAAAGGTCTTTATATCCGGTCTCAGAGCAATTTTATGTTGGAACCAGACTGAAAGAGCTGACACCTGTACCCTTAAAGAGGCCAGGCGGAGCCCTTTTTCCAGACCGCTTTGAAGAAAATCAAGCACTCTGGTAATCAGGAATTTATGTGGATCATACCCTTTCAGTTCACACCACTGAAAGAAAGTATGCCAAACCCTATAATATATACGGGCTGAGGATGGTTTCCATGCCTTCAGCATCGTCCGTATAACAGACTCGGAAAACCCCTTTTTTCTCAAGACGGAGGCCTCAAGAGCCATGCCGTCAAAGATAGCCGATTAAGATCCGGGTACCAGCAGGGACCCTGTAGCAACAGATCTGGTCTCAATGGGAGAGGCCATGGAGTGTCTATGGAGAGAGACTGTAGATCTGAGAACCAGTGCCGTCTCGGCCATGCCGGAGCTATTAATATGATGGTGCTGCCCTCTTGTTTGATCTTTCTGACAACTCTGGGCAGAAGAGCAAATGGGGGAAACAGATATACCAGCTTGTAATGCCACTTTACTGTCAGTGCGTCTACAAACTCTGCTCTCGGATCTTTTGTCCAGGATCCGTTCCTGGGAACCTTGTTGTTTCTTCTTGATGCCATCAGATCTATTTCTGGTAGACCCCACCTGTCCACAAGGTTCCGAAAAACCTGTGGATGTAGGGCCCATTCCCCTGCATTTATCTCTTGCCGACTGAGAAAATCGGCTTCCCAATTCAGGATTCCTGGAATGAACACGGCAGATATCGTGGGCAGATGAGTCTCTGCCCATACCAGGATTCTTGATACCTCTGTCAAGGCGGCCCGACTCCTCGTGCCCCCTTGATGATTTAAGTAGGCGACTGCGGTGCGATTGTCCGACTGTATCTGCACCAACCTGCCCTTTAAGATTTCCTGAGCCTGCACTAAAGCTTTGAATATAGCTCTTAATTCCAGGATGTTTATCGGTAGCCGGCTTTCCGTCATTGACCACTTTCCTTGGAAAGTGTGTGACCCCGTCATCGCCCCCCAACCTTGAAGACTGGCGTCGGTTTTGACCAATGTCCAATCCGACACCCAAAAGGGGCGACCCTGCCTGAGATGCTTTGTCTGCAACCACCAGGTCAGGGACAACCGTACCTCTGGAGAGAGATGCAGCAGCTGAGACCTGATCGTGCGATGATCCTTGTTCCAGTGAGACAGAACGAATTGCTGCAGTGGTCTGGAGTGGAATTGAGCGTATTCCATCATCCTGAAGGTGGCCACCATCGACCCCAGGACCTGCATGGCTACTAGAACAGATATCTGCCTGTTGCTAAGCAACCTGCGTATTCGTGATTGTAAGGCAAGATATATTTTCTGCACCACGGAGTCCAATCTCGCTCCCAAATGGCACATCTGTTGTACCGGACAGGGTGACGACTTTTGCCAGTTTATGATCCAGCCGTGACTGTACAGACATGATACTGTCAGCCTTCTTGAAGAAGCTGCTACATGCAGTGAAACGCGTTAAGGATTACAGAGATTATTTTCATTTACACACTGCATCGGTGCCCCACTGTCTCATCACTCCTCCAGCCAGCGGTCTGACATACAGCCCGGATTTCCCTCCTCTTTGTGTCCTGTTTGAGCCATCACAGGACCGGAACATCAGCTGCGGCCGAGCCCTGTGAGCCAACACATGCCGCATTCATCTCTCTGGAGAGAGGTACATACCATTGGGAGTCCGGTCGTTTACCATCGGAGGGAGCTGCTTTACTGCTGAGCCCGGCCACATCCCGCCGGTGATCACACGCCACTGTGCCCCGGTCCATAGAGTTCACAACTCTAGTGCTCCCGCATGTGCTTCTGCACTGCCGTCTAGTATTCAGCATTTCCAGCCGCGAACCAGCCGGTCTCCACTCCAGGCTGTCATCGCATCCTCTTCTGGACCTACTCCATTCCGCGTTCGAGGGGTGAGCATGAGCCACTATTATTGAGAGCGGTCTATTTACCACCCAGACCTACCTACTGTCATACTTTTGGGGTACCCTACCACGATTTTTTCTAATGGCCGCACACTGGTATTAACAACCATTTACTTGTGGAAGCCCACTCCTTGCTTGCACGGAGCTTCAAGTAGCCATTCCTAATTATTTTGTAACATTGTTGCAGTTGTTACAGGACATTTCTTATTTATTCATCTATTGACTGTCGCAGAGACACGATTTTACTTGTTTACATCTTATTATATTTCACATTGTTGTATCAATATCATTGCAATCTTCTATTCTATAAAATGATTCATGAATACATTGTTTCTATGTGTTAATGTGTTTCTAGCGCCATTCCACCTATACCATTTTCAAATGATCCTGTAACTGCTGTGGGGACTGCCCCAGCAACAGGAGGTCGTCCAAGTAATGCAAAATCCTGACGCCTTGGCGTCTGAGGCATGCCATCATCACTGCCATCACCTTGGTGAATACCCAAGGGGCTATGGACAGGCCAAACGGCAGGGCCTGGAACTGGAAATGTTCCTCCCCTACCGCAAAAACGAAGACATTTTTGATGAGCCTGTGTGATTGGGATGTGAAGGTAGGCATTCTGTATATCTAAGGACACCATATAGTCCCCCTGCTCCATTGCCAACACAATCGATCGCAATGTTTCCATCCTGAACCCGGGGGCTCGAACGAATTTGTTGAGCTCTCTCAGATTCAGAATAGGCTGGTATGACCCATTCGGTTTCTGAACCAGGAACAGATTGGAGTAAAACCACTCTCAGAACTGGTTCTCTGGCACCGGAATCACTACTTCTGATGCTAGTAAGGCAAGAATAGCCTTCTGAAGGGCCAAAGCTCTTTCTGAACCCACCCGTGGGTTTACACAAAAGAACCTTTGAGGAGGAGTCCTCCAAAACGTCAGGGCGTACCCTCGGGAAACAACTCCCTGAACCCAGGCATCCTCCGTCGTGAGGTGCCAGGGCTCTGAGAACCGAAGCAGTCGGCCCCCCACCCTGGGATCCCCCAGGGGGAGGCCCGTCCCATCAGGCCACTGGTTTATCCTGGACCCTAGATCCTGGATGTTTGTTCTGCCAGGACTTCCTGGGTCCTGCCTTTCTTGGTGGAAATCTCGCTGAGGGCTGACCTTTGGCCTTGCCCTGCGGCCAAAACCCCCGAAAGGACGCCCTCCTCAATTTGGATGAGGTTGCTGATGGCAAACCTGCCGTCTTTGAGTCTGCCATGGAGGATACAATTTTGTCCATTTCTGGACCAAAGAGAACACCTCTTGTGAATGGAAGGAATTCTAGGGCCTTTTTGGACCCGGCATCTGCCCTCCAATCCTTCAACCAGAGGATCCTACGTGCCACCATGGACTCAGCTGAAACTTTAGAGGAAAGGATCCCTGCATCCAAGGCGGCATCACCCAGATAAGAGGCCCCTTCTCTAATAAAGGAGATCATATCCAGTTGCTCCTTAGAGGCATCTGGTAAAGACTCTGTTAGAGTCTTGGCCCACTCCTCAATAGCTCTTGCTACCCAGGCAGTGGCCATAGCTGGGCGGGTGGCCGTTCCTGCCAGCAAAAAAATAGATTTGAGACAAGTCTCCAGTCTCCTATCCGTGGTTTCCTTCAGCGAAACTGCTGGGATTAGCAAAGTGGTACGTTTAATCAGCTGTGCCACATGTGCATCAATTGATGGTGGATTCTCCCACTTGGCACAGTCCTCTGCTGGAAAAGGATATAGAAGCGCCATTCTTTTAGACGAATGGCTTATCTTATCCGGACGGATCCAAGCTTCCTCCATAAGATCTGATAAATGTTCAGACTTTGGGAATTCTGCCTTAACCACTTTCTGGCGCTTGAACAGGGGGGCTTTCCTAAGCGGAAGATCCCCTTCCTCGATATTTAACACTGATTTTACAGCCCTTATCAGAAAAGGGACATCGGCTACTGGGAAATGATCATCACCCCCCTCGGAGCTAGACTCCTGCGAAGAGTCCTGTGCTTGTTCCTCAGAGGAGAAGGCACTGGAGTACTCACCCATGTAAGGCGGTACATGGCGCCTAGATTTAGGCTGCTTTGGCTTGACAGCCTGAGGCTGAAAAACCCCCGAGGATGATGCCATAACCTTACCAGCACCAGGGTCCATCCAAGGTGGCCACATCATGGGCATAGGATGCATCTGCTGAGGCAAACCCCAAACTGGTGGTACCGGGGCAGCCAGCCGTTCCGCCACCTGAGCCATAACCTGAGAAAATGATGCCCAAAGAGGCTCAGGGCCTGAAACAGGCAAACTTAATTGGTGTGGTGGCTGTCTGAAACAGTTCCCACAAAGCCCATTTTGTAGAAAGTCCTGTGGGGACAAACCTGCCTTGCAGGCTACACAGGATATTAGCAACGGGGCTCCCGCCACCTGACCCTCAGACTCTTTAGACATATCAATTATGCCACTGGTTCTGAGCGTATATGTGCTGCTTTCTACTCTCAACCCACACACCTGTAGCAAGGGAAGGGGAGAGGCAGTGACAGTATACAGGAATTACAGTTATTTTACAGAAGAAACAGTATCCATAAACAACAATCACATGTCATGCATAAATACTCTCCGAGCCATATGCATATAAGCTCTCACTACCACAATCAGCCTCAGCTTAGGTAGGATAGAGCCCTGTAAAAACCTAGACCAGCAGTAGGCAAGGTATACAGGGAGACTGCCCAGCGTCCCTCTTATAGGAGCAGCGTTCAGAGAGCAACTGACATACACTCTGGCTGCCCTATATGGAGGCTGGGAGGAGCAATTCACAATCAACTGTGCCAGAGGACTGAACTAGCGTGTGGATTGGGGGAGGGGCTGCCAGGGAAGCGTACCTCCCCTATGCTGCTTGGACCTGCCCGGTAAACTGACCTGGCCGCCGCCACAAGCCCCGGCTGGTCAGGAACATCAAATCCCGGCGGTCTAAGCTAGGAGAACATGCCGTATGCCTCCTGACTGCAGCGTGCCTCCGACCAGTCTCACCGCTGGAGGCCGGACCGCCACGTGGTCCCGGCATCAGTGGCCGACGCAACCACCTGCTTACCTGCCATCCCCTTGATCCGGTTGCGGTCCAGGGCATGAGAGCCCCTGCCGAATCCACACCCATGGAGCTGCCAAGGCTAGCGGTGCGGCGCCGGAGGAGGTAGTTGCAGCACGTGGACGGTGTGCCTCCAATCAGGCACGAGGCTGCTTCCAGGACAGCTCAGACCACCCGCTGAGATAGAGAGTAAAACTCTCTCTTTTTTTTTTTTGTTTTGTTACTCGTCTGCAGGACTGCTCCCGCAGTCCCACTGTCTATGTGGTGAACACACCAAACAGGAAGAACTGGCTACCTGAGACCTGTGGGGTATATGAGGAGGAAACACGGTGCATCCTGGGAGCAGAGAGCTCGTTTGTGTTAACTGTTTGGTGACCGGGATTCATACCCCAACGTAATGGCTGTGGACCCCATGGACCCCGAAGAAGAAATAGAGGTTTCCCAACAACCTCACCAAATTTCTCTAGCAGTAAGTTTTTTCTCCGGCGCTAACAAAGAGTATTTTAAAACAAAAATATACCACAAAAATTTGCAGTATCTATCAGTTTATCACAGCAGACTGAAGTGCTGTGGTCAGTTGGGGGTAAAATTGCGGGCTATGTTATAAAAGTTAAACAATGTGATGTCATCGGGGTATCTAGCCCTGGGAATTCCGACAATTGTGGAAGTGGAGGGTGTAAACATTGCAACAGGTCCCCAAAGAGTATTCGAACAGAGACTCGTGTGTGGTTCTACAATCTGTGAGCACATTAGGACAGATTGAGACTGTTGATACTGTGTATATTTTATGACAGGTCCGGAGAGGTGTTAATGAGGGGATCGTGAATGTGACTAATAAACTATATAACAGGAGTGATAAAGTGTATACTGTGAGATATAAATCTAAATTATGCATATAAATCTATACCACTTTTTAGGCTATTTTGTTCTGTGATTTGTGAAGTAAAATTGGATTCATTGGGGTATATTTACTAAAGTGAGAGTTTTTAGAAGTGGAGATGTTGCCCATAGCAACCAATCAGATTCTAGCTATTATCTTCTAGATGGTGCTAGATAAATGTTAAGTAGAATCTGATATTGGGATTTTAAAATACTCTAGTTAACGCTGGAGAAATAACTTATCCCTTTACAGAAGTGCCAAGTCCTGGCTATACATTATCTGTCATTTGTTTTGCTGTTAATGAGAATGGCATTTTGCTCTGTATCTGCACACGGAAGGCCAAATTTTCCCTGTGCAGCGTTTCATGGTAAACTTTGGAAGCATGTTAATACATTGCGTAACTGTAAAAGTGCCTACACACTTACCGATCTGCACACAATCCGATTATGTGTCCGATTTCCCTTGAAACTCCTCCCCGGCAGCTCTGCACACGATTTGGTCCATCTTCAAATGATCCATGGTGCATCTGGGACTTTTTTCCAGTGCGTTGTGTTCCAGGTTGCCAGATCTGCCCTACAGCACGGCAGATCGGACGATGCGATGTGCGACCAGTGGGGACGCGCATCGCATCGTGGTCGTGAGTGGGGCTTTACGATTTGGGCATTATACATGGTCTGTCGTTCCAATGCGTTGAAATCGGCCAGATCGTGTAAAAAATCGCCAAGTGTGTAGGCACCTTAAGAGTTGTACTGTGCACTTACCTCGCTCCACAAACCCTCACCTTCAGGCTGTTAATGATGTTGTAGACAGTCCTGGAACGCAGGCTGGACAGCTTTCTATAAAGAGAAAGATCTGAATACCAGGGATTTGGGTATGATATGTTGGCATTTATCATACTCGAGAATGTCAACAGTCATAATGTTGAACTTGACTATGTCGACATTCATCATGTAGACAGTGATGAATTGTCAACATGTTGGAATGCCGACATATTGTCCCAGGTGATCCAGCAATGATTTACCTGCTCCCAATGGCAGCATCGATTCCTGCGGTATCTTCCGGGACCCAGCAGTCATGTGACTTTGACTTTGCGGTCATACCTCTTATCCTCCGGCATTCAGGTAAGTATTTCTCCTCTAGCCCTAATCCCAACCCCTACCTCTCCCTCTAGTGTGTAACCCTAATGCCTCTCCGCAGCCTAAACCTAACCTCCACCCACAGCCTAACCCTCCTGCCTGCAGTCTATCCCGAATGTCTACAATTTGCCTGTTGACATTTTGATAATGTCGACACCATAATTGTGTACGACCGTTTGACTACAGTCCAGTTCTACAAAATGTTAAGACATCAAAGCACAAGAAAGAATCCACCAAATCAGTTGGTGGGTCGGGTTATCATCAGAAATCAACTATGTGCGCTCGCTGTGGTGATGGTTGCCAGTAGCTCTGTTCTGACCACCCAACCGACCCATGGGGAATGCACTTAGTCTGTCCTAGCACCCACGTGCATCAGGCAGACCTTGCCTTTAGGGAAGACCAACATGAGAACATGCTAATAGTCTGTCCTGGCACCCACTTGCATCGGACAGACTTGGCCTACACCACAGATGCAAAATAAATGGGTGACACTCACCTGGACCACACTTGTGATCTTGATGGATGAGTTACAATCTCAGCACCTGCAACACACGGCTGGACTGCACTGTATAACTACCAGGATAGTATAAAGCCAAATTACAATACACTGATCCCCTAGTGCGGAACACAACTACGCTATGTGTGTACGCTATCCTGTCCGTTGCTAGACAACCTGTGCTAACATTTCATACAACACAATACAATATGCAGACACAACAATACCAGCAGCCTAACTTTAATGGAGGCCTTACTGCTGAGAGTCCTAGTGACTTGTGACAGGGGAATGAGCCGGGGCATTAGTGAGTGCTGTACCTAATGCACAGCGCGTAGACAAGGGTATTGCGGCAGTGTGTGGCTGGCTGTAACCTGTGGCACCATTCGGGCACTACACGGGTACAGTTTTGTACTTTAGGTGAGAATAAGGTTGTTTTTGTTAGGAAATGGGGTTATTAGTGTGAGGGATGGCAAGCCCCTCCACCGCCCTATACAGGAGCCTGCAAGCACAAATATTATGTTGCAGGTGGGGCAGATTTAAAATGTGCAGATTTAGGAACTGACTCAAGTACAAATGAGCTGCCGTGTATATATTTGGACATTACGGTATGCTGTTTCTTATTGCATTTCCATAGGCAGGATATGTGTCAGAAGCTGATTTCTGCTTTCAGCCTATCATGTGTAATTGAATACCGCCCTTATAGTTTGGAGGGGCGTGTCCTATCTGAACTCTAATTGCAGTGTAAAAAAAAGGCTGTCCATTATTTGTAAGCCACAATATTTGCCATGCATTCAAAAATAATAAATAAATGTTTTTGCACCTCTTGCCTTGCTAAAGCAGGGCCTAAAACAAATTGATCATTCTCTAAAACCTACTAATGTTGCAAATGTTTTCTGATTTAAAGAAATATTGTGAGGAATGGTGGGCAAAAAAATGTAAAAAGAAAACGGTTATTTGTTTAGGGTAGTTCTGTTTACCTGATATTAGATATCGCCTAATTATCTGGTAACATCCAGTGTGACAAATATGCAATAATAGAGAAATCTAAGTAGGGTGAAATATTTTTTGGGCAGTTTTATAGAGTACGACACCTTTTGGTACTGGTAATAAAATCCGGCCCATCTTGCCAGCATTGTAAGTCCTGGGCAAAGCAATGCACTGGGGCCCCTAGCCACCCAGTCATGGGAATAAGAATGTAAACTGTCAATCAAATTAAACCTTATATTTATTGGTACTTTCAACAAAAAAAACAAAAAATATGAAGTAAAGCGAGAATTACTGACTTCACCACCCTCTTTTCTTCTCCAGCTTGCAGTGCAGCTGTGATTAAAGTACCGAGGGGCCCCTGAGAGAGGGGTGGCCATGACTTACTTCCCTTAATCCGTCTCTGTGGCTGCAGGTTGGGAGGCAGGAATAATATGCTGCCTGGCCGCTCTGATTGTGAATTACACACAATCAGCTGCCGGGGAGCATCTTTCTCTGCCTGATTCTCAACCGGGTACCTTATGCACAAAGCGAGCGGCTGCACACTCCATGTAGATGCCGATCAGCTCAGGCCGCCTTACTTGGAGGCCCCTAGAATCATGGGGCCCAGGGCAGCTGCCCAGTGAGCCCATACGTTAAGATGGCACTGAATAAAATCACGATACTCAGTCATCTTGTATCATTATCACATACACAGACCTAGGTATGAAATGTTCTTAGGCATATTGTACATTATATTAGTACATTAGAGGTCACCTACAAAGTAAAAAAAAAAATCTACCTATTTTTTATATTTTTACCGTGACTTATGTTTTCATTCAGTACTCATTGTGATTCCAGGGTAGATCTGCTCCCGCTATACGTCAAATGGTTTGTCTCATGTGTAATATTTTTCTTTTATAGACATCCATTATGGGAGCTAACATGTTAATCAGGCACGTAGTGTGATCTCCTCCCCCTTTCTCTTTAAGATAGATAATTAGCAGTAAAAATAGTATGGACTCCTGTAGGAGTAAACATATCATTGCACCATATTATTTAGATTAATGTTGCCATAGAGATAAATCTCTGAGTTTCACTATTGCACTAGGCACAGAGATGTAGAAAGTTATATTGTGTTCTTTTATTCTGTTTGTATTGTACTAGTTATTTATCCAATTAGTAGTTATATATTTAATATCCTCTGATGCTTATCAAAAATAATTTAAAATCCAATATATATATATATATATATATATATATATATACACACAGTCAGGTCCATAAATATTGGGACATTGACAGAATTTTCATATTTTGTCCTCTATTCACCACCACAATGGCTTTGAAATGAAACAAACAAGATGTGCTTTAACTGCAGACTTTCAGATTTAATTTGAGGGTAATTACATCCAAATTAGGTGAACGGTGTAGGAATTACAACGGTTTCTATATGTGCCTCCCACTTTTTAAGGGGCCAAAAGTAATGGGAGAAACTAAACAATCCTAAATCTAACTTTCACTTTTTAATACTTTGTTGCAAATCCTTTGCAGACAATTACAGCCTGAAGTCTGGAACACATAGACATCACCAGACGCTGGGTTTCATCCCTGGTGATGCTCTGCCAGGCCTCTACTGCAAATGTCTTCAGTTCCTGCTTGTTCTTGGGGCATTTTCCCTTCAGTTTTGTCTTCATCAAGTGAAATGCATGCTCAATCGGATTCAGGTCAGGGGATTGACTTGGCCATTGCATAACATTCCACTTTTTAGCCTTACAAAACTCTTTGGTTGCTTTTGCAGTATGCTTCGGGTCATTGTCCATCTGCACTGTGAAGCGCAATGAGTTCTGAAGCATTTGACTGATTATGAGCATATAATATTGCCCGAAACACTTCAGAATTCATTCTGCTGCTTTTGTCAGCAGTCACATCATCAATAAATACAAGGGAACCAGTTCCATTAGCAGCCATACATGCCCACGCCATGACACTACCACCACCATGCTTCACTGATGAGGTGGTATGTTTTGGATCATGAGCAGTTCCTTTCCTTCTCTTCTCTTCCCATCACTCTGGTACAAGTTGATCTTTGTCTCATCTGTCCATAGGATGTTGTTCCAGAACTGTAATGGCTTTTTTAGATGTTGTTTGGCAAACTCTAATCTGGTCTTCCTGTTTTTGTGGCTCACCAATGGTTTGCATCTTGTGGTGAACCTTCTATATTCACTCTTGTGAAGTGTTCTCTTGATTGTTGACTTTGACACATATACATCTACCTCCTGTAGAGTGTTCTTGATTTGGTCAACTGTTGTGAAGGGGTTTTTCTTCACCAGGGAAATAATTCTTCTGTCATCCACCACAGTTGTTTTCCGTGGTCTTCCGGGTCTTTTGGTGTTGCTAAGCTCTACGGTGCGTTCTTTCTTTTCAAGAATGTTCCAAACAGTTGATTTGGCCACACCTAATGTTTTTGCTATCTCTCTGATGGGTTTGTTTTTGATTTTCAGCCTAGTGATGGCTTGCTTCACTGATAGTGACAGCTCTTTGGATCTCATATTGAGAGTTGACAGCAACTGATTCCAAATGCAAATGTCACACCTAGAATCAACTCCAGACCTTTTACCTGCTTAATTGATAATGAAATAACGAGGGAATAGCCCACACCTGTCCATGAAATAGCTTTTGAGTTGATAGTCCCATTACTTTTGGCCCCTTAAAAAGTGGGAGGCACATATAGAAACCATTGTAATTCCTACACCGTTCACCTGATTTGGATGTAATTACCCTCAAATTAAATCTGAAAGTCTGCAGTTAAAGCACATCTTGTATTATAGAATTACAAAAGGGGTTTTATTGAAAGATTACTGGACTCCCAAGTACTGCCACCTCCTCAGTATTTGTAACATTCAAAATTAATATACTTAACGGGGAGTAGGGGGAAATCACTGCATTCTATCTGACACCCCCTACCCCACTTACACATCCCACACCCACCCCAGCTGCACTGTAAATATATCTACTAGAACTCTTGGATCTCAGTTAAATAGCCTTCTAACCTTCTCTCACAATCTTGTGGTGCTCTTGTCTGATCTTATCAGACCACCATTTTGCCCTATATTTGCACTTATATTTGTATAAAATTAGCTCTTTTGGGTGCAACTTTTGGGTACCTTCATAAAGTGGATTTATAGTTTTTTTTGTCATGCTACCTCCTTTGCAACAAATTCTAAAGATAGGAAAAGAAATTGTACAACGTGGCGCACACGTTGTACAATTTATTTTCCTATCTTTAGAACTTGATGCATATGGTTACCCATATTGTCAGTGGCAGCACCCCCATTTATCATATATGATCTTTTTTGATCGAATAATCCAATTGTGGTTTTTTTTCGTAATTCTACTTGTTAGTGCAGTGGTTTTTCTTCCCTTTTCCCCTTTTTCCCTGGATTGAAAAATAACTCCATTGTTACCACTAAGTGGGGAATTTAATTAGCCATGGGACTTACCGCAGGCTTTTAGCTCCCAAGTTAAGTACCCAGAGCTAATCAATTATATTGCGTGGTAAGGCATAGATTCTTGGTTAAGTACCCACAGGTATGTAATTACCAATGCAGAAAGCCCAGAAGTGCACTTAGTGAATTTCTGTTTGCACCCAGTTTTCATTAAGTGCACACTTGGGTCATAACGCAGGCACAAATTGGATATCTCTGTTCTAATAGCCTACAGTAACTCCCACCCTAAGTGACCCTGAATGCTTTTTTTCATTTGCCTTTTCAATTTTATGTCCATTTTTGTAACTAGTTTTTTTTTCATCATATTTCCGCAGATGTCATGGCATTCTCAGTATCGAACCTCAAAGTATCGTCATGTGTTTGGTAAGCCTGCAAACAAGGAGAACTGCTATGACAATGTTCCTATTACAAGAAGCGTGCATGACAACCATTTTTGTGCTGTAAACCCAATTTTTATTGCTGTGGTGACAGAGTGTGCTGGTGGTGGAGCGTTCATCGTTATACCCATACAACAGGTATGACCAATTTAGAGCTTTATATTCTAATCTATTTCTTATGCTCATACATTCATCTGCCTATGTATATAGATTTACATTCCAGGAGTGATAAAGCCACAAGCTTACACCTAAAGGAAGAAATGGAAGAGTAATGGTGGTATTTCCATTATCGTTCCAAGCCTAACGTGTTCTGTTGTTTAACCACATGATGATTGAAAAATATCTCCCATGAGAGTGAAACACCCAGAAGATGGTACTCTTGGTGCTAATATTGTAAAAATAAAAATAATTATTATAATAAAAATGTAAATACACAGATTACAATAACACCACAGCTGATCTCGGGGCACTTTGCTGATACCCAAAAACAGAGCTGTAACTAAAAATTATATAATGTACAATTTGCTCCCTATAATGACACAAAGAGATGGTAATAATATAAATGTAATACAATTAATAAACATGATAATAATAACTAGGGCCCGGGTACTCATCAGAACGTTGTACAAAAGACACAATGGTCCTTCCAATTTCCTTTCATCCCAGAACACACGATATAGAGGGTACACACTATGCAATCTTCCAAACAACGGCACAATATATCATGTCGGTGCATTGTATGTGTGAGGATACGAGGTTCTCTCAATCACCCAGACACCGAGCAGATGAAACCAAAGTGATGGTTTATTTTTACACAGCACACAGCAACAGATAATATGTCAGGACAAGCGGTAAATACAGTGAACAGGCAATAAACAGGTAGCAGTCCGGACAGAGGCAGTCCCAGTAGAGTATAACATCCTAGAACAATTCCATGAAATAGCTAGAGACCCTCAGTCCCCACAGTAGAAACTATCACTGATCATACATGCAGTGAATAGCGTATAAGTCCACTCAATCGTTTCCAGGACCTCACACGTAGAAACTATAAGAGATCACACAGCAGTGATAGTCCCTAGGTCCAACCAAGCGTTTCCAGAACGCACACGTAGAAACTATCAGAGATCAGACAGCAGTGATAGTCCCTAGGTCCAACCAAGCGTTTCCAGGATCCCGTACAATAGAAGCTAATCACAGAACACACAGCAGTGAACAGCGTATTGGTCCTTGCAGAATTTCCAAAGTATAAATCCACACAGAACTGGTGGTGTGTTCCACTAGCACCTTGGCAGAGCGAGGCCTCTTAGCCAAAGTCAGCGACTAACATGTGGAGTTGCCTTCGGTGACCTCTTTTGAAACCTTTCAATTTCCCAGGATATTGTGACCACCCAGGGGGGGTTGCACCGTTTTCTGATTGGTGCGCGGCCCTTATCTCCTACCTCCCCCAGTTATTACTTCCCTGACGAACACCTGCTGGGTTGGTTCCATTCAGTCTACCAGATTCAAGTGAGGCACAAAACAGGCAAATGGAAGGAGGAGTAAATCCTGAGCGCATCCCCTGGGGAGGTGGGAATTAACTTAGGGGGTCTTTTGTTCTGGGAGGTGTTACCTTGCTCTAGTGGTTATGAATAACACAGACATATGGACCAGGCTAACATCAAGGGCTAGACAGTACTAAACATTACATTTCCTGCCATTCTTACAGTAAATAATATACCTGATAATGGACATGTGTGTCCAGAGAATTATCACACATACATACGTCTTGGGAAGGGGAACACAAAAGGGCTAAAAAGTTAATTAATCTCTGCAAGGACTGAGATGCTGCAAATACATTTGTAACACATATCTCATGTCCTCACATTCCTCTCCCACTTTTTAGGCCTTGTTCCCCGGGGGTAATCCAGAACCATTACTGACTGGGCGAGGTGGGGTGCAGGGTAAAGCATCTTGTGGGTGAGTGTGCCACCAGTGTCCCACAGAATAATGTAACATAAGACCCAGGATGTACGAAGCAGTCTAGTTAGGCAATCCGCAAGTACAAAATTACAATATAATACCACCAGAGGATTTAGCAATTCCCTAAAGACAGACGTTAGGTGTTCCCCCTTCACATTAACCCACCACTTTCCCCAGAGCATACCAATCGGGTGTCCTTATGCCCTCACTTCTGGAACACAGGGGCAGTGGGTACCTTCCCCCTCCCCACCTTGTACAAGTAACGGCTGCCCAGGGGCAGGCAAATATTGGGGCTCTGTACATGGCACATCCACGGCAGTGTCCATTCCTACCTCCCCCAAACACCAGTTGGGGGGCTGACAACTTTCAGTGCTATATGTGGGCTCCTCAATGCCCGGGCCCCAGGATGAACCTTCTATCTCAAATAATGCAGTTAGTGGCTGCAGGGGAGCCACCAGGACAGGCTGGTCCTATCCCAGCCCTCCCCCTCAAAAGCCAGTGTCTCACCTGGAACTTCTTCTGGACTGTCCTCTTCTATAGTAACCTCTCTACTAGCCCAGTTGGCTGGATAACTGGTGGGGTACCACTCAGTCTTTTAACCGCTGAACACTCCAAACTTATCTCAGCAAATGCCTCATGTTCTGTGAGATGCAGGGGGCCGGGTTGTGCAGTGCCTTCTCCCTAGGGTGGGAGAAGGGGTTGCAAGCGCTGTCTCCTGACATCCACCTGGTCTGTACTTGCCGGAATCTTACTAATGGCAGGCAAATCCCCTGGCACATAGTTACAGTCCACACCACTGTCAGAGTTATTACAGGGTAATAACAAATCCTCTTCTGGTTTATGCTCTGATGTTATTTTAACAGTCTTTGTTACCCAAGTTCCGTTTAAATCATATGATACATACCAGCAATTTGCATGCAACGCCTCAGATTCCAAATAGCAGAATGGGAGCAATCCTCCATAACCTTCAGGTGGAGTTAGGATAGCAGGATATGCACAGAGCATTTTCTCCTCAGCTTCCCCCATTGAAATAAAAGAGCCTGCCATTGCCAGTCCATCATGATGGGCCTCTCCCAGCTGAATATCTTGGACCACGATGCCATCTGTGACTGATATGCTTGTGGTCGAGAAGTGAGACAGTACTCCCCCAACCTCGGTGATCTCCTCTCGGACACCATCCTCAGAGAGCCCCTGGCAGCTGGTTAATAGGTCTCCATCTTCCACCTCAGCAAAAGGGAAGGTGTAATGCGGCTCCTCCTGGGATGCCTGTATTGTGGGCACTGCTTCCTTCACTTGGACGCTAGCCTCTCCCAGTATAGTACACTGGGCAGCTGTGTCCTTTGGGAGTGGGAGAAGCTGTTGCAGATGGCGCCTTCCCTCATCCACCCTGCAACACTGGTCCCACCAGCCTGGGGTATCCAGGAGCCCCCGATCTGAGGCCTCTTCCTCTGCCACAACAAAGCACGACTCCAGACACTCCAGCTGTTCCCACACACTCATCCGTGGGCCGTGACGGAGGATAAATGTCCGATAATCAGTGAACGCTTTGGTGGGGTCCCCCTGGTCCTGGAGTATACACTGAAGGATTTCCCTGCGCATGCCGAATTGGCCAGAGATGCCCACAGCTGGCATTCTGCTATCAACTCCTCCATGCACAGTTCTTCCAGAGGGGTTAGGGGCCCCACTGACAATGATTCTTCTCCACTGGTAACACATAATTGCAGGGCGGACCCCTGGGTTGTCTGCCCTGGTTGCAGTAGTCCTATTTCAGATTTTTTTTCTCTGGATTTGTCCAGGAGGGCAACTTATCCTGGACCTGCCCTTCTGTCTTTGGATATTTGCTTCTTTGTATCATTTGGGCCATTGTAGCCTTCACTTCCTCCTCGAATTCTGCAAACTCTGGTTCATCCAGCAGATTGCATGCGACTGCTTCACTTCGGCAGTGCATGAAAGCATCTCCCAGATAACTATTTGTCTGTTAAGCTGGATACTCTCCACCCGCTGATCATCCTCCGAGTTTCATTCCAGTACGCCCATATGTACTGCGGGTTCGGATTTCTGAAATCCGAACCCCCCCGAGCCCCCCCGATCCGAGGCCGATCCGAGTCAGGCTCGACTTTTCCCGCCTGACTCGGATCTGAAATCGAGACAAAACGTCATCATCCCGCCTTCCGGGTCTCGCGGGTTTTGGATCCTATATAAGGTACCCGCGTCGGCGCCATTTTTTCACTCGGCTGTGGACAGTGAAGAGGGAGGGTGGGAGTTAGGGCTGGCTGGGCTGTGTAGTGTAGTGTAGTGCAGTGTAGTGTTGTGCTGTGCTGCGCTGTGCTGCTGTTGTCCATAAGGGCTGTTTCCACTCCTCCCAAGTCCATAGGGGCTGGCTGTGTTGTGCTGTGCTGCTGTTGTCCATAGGGGCTGTGTCCACTCCTCCAAAGTCCATAGGGGCTGGCTGTGTTGTGCTGTGCTGCTGTTGTCCATAGGGGCTGTGTCCACTCCAAAGTCCTGTGCAGAGTCCCAGTCCTAAAGGGGTGCTGTAGTGTTGTCCAGGGTGTGCTCTGTCCATCAGGGGTGCTCCCCCAAGTGCAAAAAAAAAATAAATATTTTCTGTGTTTGTGAATTGTGTGCGCAGTAGCTGCACGTGCATCAACAAAGTAGTGCCAAGCGTGCGCCTGTGTCATAAGTAAAGGGCCAGCTGGCTTGACCGTTAAAGGGTGCTGTAACCCCCAAAGGGCACTCCAAACAAAATAAAAAATTTTTTCTGTGTTTGTGAATTGTGTGCACTGTGGCTGCACATGCATCAACGAAGGAGTTGAGCCTGTGTCCCATAAGTAAAAGGCCGGCTGGCTTGTCCGTTAAAGGGTGCTGTAACCCCCAAAGGGCACTCCAAACAAAATAAAAATATATATTTTTTTGTGTTTGTGAATTGTGTGCGCAGTAGCCGCACGTGCATCAAGCGTGCGCCAAGCGTGCACCTGTGCCCCATAAATAAAGGGTCGGCTGGATTGGCCGCTAAAGGGTGCTGTAACCCCCAAAGGGCACTCCAAACAAAATAAAAAAAAAATTTCTGTGTTTGTGAATTGTGTGCACTGTGGCTGCACGTGCATCAACAAAGGAGCAGCGCCAAGCGTACGCCTGTGTCCCATAAGTAAAAGGCCAGCTGGCTTGTCCATTAAAGGGTGCTGTAACCCCCAAAGAGCACTCCAAACAAATTAAAAAAATATTTTTTTTTGTGTTTGTGAATTGTGTGCGCAGTAGCCACACGTGCATCAACAAAGGAGCAGCGCCAAGCGTGCGCCTGTGTCCCATAAGTAAAGGGCCGGCTGGCTCATTTCTTAAAGGGTGGTGTAACCCACAAAGTGCACTAGTCTCCAACAAAAATAAAAAATTATTTTCTGTGTTTGTGTGCGCCTTAGCCGCACGTATATATCAATATAACATAAATGGAGGACCAAACTTTCTCCGATAAAAATAAAATAGGGAAAGATCAAGAACCACTTCCTCCTAGTGCTGAAGCTGCTGCCACTAGTCATGACATAGACGATAACATGCCATCAACGTCGTCTGCCAAGGCCGATGCCCAATGTCATAGTAGAGGGCACATAAAATCCCAAATGACAAAGTTCAGGAAAATGACCTTGAAAAAAACATTTAAATCATCTGAAGAGAAACGTAAACTTGCCAATATGCCATTTACGACACGGAGTGGCAAGGAACGGCTAAGGTCTTTCCCTATGTTCATGACTAGTGGTTCAGCTTCACATGACGATGGAAGCCCTCCTCCCGCTAAAAAAATCAAACGAGTTAAGCTGGCAAAAGCACAGCGAAGAACTGTGCGTTCTAAGAAGATATCACAAATCCCCAAGGAGAGTCCAAGTGTGGTGGCGGTTGCGATGCCTGACCTTCCCAGCACTGGATGGGAAGAGGTGGCTCTTTCCACCATTTGCACGCCCCCTGCAAGTACTGAAAGGAGCACCCACAGTCCACTTGCTGATATGCAAATTGAAGATGTCACTGTTGAAGTACAACAGGATGAGGATACTGGTGTAGCTGGCACTGAGGAGGAAGTTGGCGAGGAGGATTCCGATGGTGATGTGGTTTGTTTAAATCAGGCTCTGGGGGAGACAGTTGTTGTCCGTGGGATGAAAAAGCCCATCACGGTCATGTCTGGGCAGAAGACCAAACATTCCACCTCTTTGGTCTGGCAATATTTCTATCCAAATCCGGACAACAACTGTCTTGCCATATGTACCATATGTAAAGGTGAAATAAGTAGGGGTAGGGACGTTAACCACCTAGGAACATCCTCCCTTATATGGCACCTGCAGCACGTTCATAAAAAGTTACTGTCAAGTTCAGAAACTTTGGCTAAGACCGTAAGCAGTCCAGGGACACCTAAATCCCTTTTTCCTGTTTTATCCAAGGAATCGGTGGATGAGGAGGATGAGGACGACATCTTGCCTCCGTAGAGCCAGTTTGTGCAGGGACACATTAATTGCCAGTTTGTTTTGTGGGGGCCCAAACGAACCAATCATTTCAGCCACAGTCATGTGGCAGACCCTGGCGCTGAAATGATTGGTTTGTTAAAGTGTGCATGTCCTATTTATACAACATAAGGGTGGGTGGGAGGGCCCAAGGACAATTCCATCTTGCACCTCTTTTTTTTCTTTGCAGTATGTACTGTTTGGGGCCTAGTTTTTCAAACTGCCATCCTGTCTGCCACTGCAGTGTCACTCCTAGATGGGCCACGTGTTTGTGCCGCCCACTCGTGTCGCTTAGCATAGTCATCCAGCTACCTCGGTGCAATCTTTTGGCCATAAAAACAATATTGTGAGGTTTGAGGTGTTCAGAATAGACTGGAGATTAAGGTTTTTGAGGTTAATAATTGCATAGGAGCAGAAAAACCAACAAATTCTGTGATTTAAGCTGTTTTTATGCTTTTTAAAAAAAAAATACAGATCCAAAACACAAAACCCAGAACCCAAAACACGGAATGGTGGTTTTGGCAAAACCAATCCAGATCCAAAACACGAAGAAAGATCCAGATCCAAAACCAAAACACAAAATACGAAAAGTGGCCGGTGCACACCCCTAGTTATAATAAATAACATATCCGGCTTCCTATCCTGCCGACATGCCGACGTACCTCCATCCACAAGCTTCACTGCCCTGGGAGACTTGAGGCACTGACTTTCTTTCCTTAGCACCATTTTACCTTTAAAAGGACTGATGCACACTCTGTTGCTGGGACCACCTTACTGCAATCTCTCTTTCCTTACATATGGCCTGATCCTCTCTTCTCTATTGTGAGTGACTTCACACTTTCTCTGCTCCTTGACTGATGTCTGAATGATCCCACTGTCGCTGCCGCCAAATTTGAGGATACGAGGTTCTCTCAATCACCCAGACACCGAGCAGATGAAACCAAAGTGATGGTTTATTTTTCCACAGCAACAGATAATCTGTCAGGACAAGCGGTAAATACAGTGAACAGGCAATAAACAGGTAGCAGTCCGGACAGAGGCAGTCCCAGTAGAGTATAATGTCCCAGAACAATTCCACGAAATAGCTAGAGTCCCTCAGTCCCCACAGTAGAAACTATCACTGATCATACATGCAGTGAATAGCGTATAAGTCCACTTAATCGTTTCCAGGACCTCACACTTAGAAACTATCAGAGATCACGCAACAGTGATAGTCCCTAGGTCCAACCAAGCTTTTCCAGGACCCCATAAAGTAGAAGCTAATCACAGAACACACAGCAGTGAACAGCGTATAGGTCCTTGCAGAATTTCCAAAGTATAAATCCACATAGAACTGGTGATGCGTTCCACTAGCACATTGGCAGAGCGAGGCCTCTTAGCCAAAGTCAGCGACTAACATGTGGAGTTGCCTTCGGTGACCTCTTTTGAAACCTTCCAATTTCCCAGGATATTGTGACCACCCAGGGGGGTTGCACCGTTTCCTGATAGGTGCGCGGCCCTTAACTCCTACCTCCCCCAGATATTACTTCCCTGACTAACACCTGCTGGGTTAGTTCCATTCAGTCTACCAGATTCAAGTGAGGCACAAAACAGGCAAATGGAAGGAGGAGTAAATCCTGAACTTCCCCTTGGGAGGTGGGAATTAACTTAGGGGGTATTTTTCTCTGGGAGGTGTTACCTTGCTCTAGTGGTTATGGATAACATAGACATATGGACCAGGCTAACATCAAGGGCTAGACAGTACTAAACATTACATTTCCTGCCATTCTTACAGTAAATAATATACCTGATAATGGAAATGTGTGTCCAGAGAATGATCACACATGCATGCATCTCGGGAAGAGGAACACAAAAGGGCTAAAAAGTTAATCTCTGCAAGGACTGAGATGCTGCAAATACATTTGTAACACACCTCATGTCCTCACAGTATGCATTTAATCTTTTCTCCTGTATCAGTAGATCACTGGCAGTTCAGATGACGTCTCCAGAGGAATAATTCAATATATCTTGTGGTCTTCTGGTTGGGCATACACACTGCACGATGTACACTACAACGTCTGACATCTTCCCATCTGATGTGCTGTACATCAGATGTGAAGATGTGATAAACAACGCACGTGAACGCGCAATTGAGTGTACATACTATGCCATGTGACTAATGGGACGTTCCAATGTGCCTCATCCAGTATATATCACCAAATGTGTACCCAGCCAAAGGGTAAGGATATGGGAATTATTTTAATTACCAATTTTTGACCAGGAATCATACATAATGGTGCTTGGTTCCAGCTGCAACATGTTTACACAAGATGCACACAGAATTTCCAGAAGGGTACCACCCCAGGAGACAGAGTGAAAAGTGATAAGGTGCCAGCCAATCAGTTCCTAACTGCCATCTCACAGGCTGTGTTTGAAAAATTACAGTTGGGAGCTGATTGGCTGGCACCTTATCACTTTTCACTCTGTCTCCTTACACTGCTTAGTAAATAGACCCCTTAATTTTCCTGACTTGGTCATAACAGTACAGGTACTGGGGTGGTACTCTTCTGGAAATTCTGTGTGCATCTTGTGTAAACATGTTGCAGCTGGAACCAAGCACCATTATGTATGATTCCTGGTCAAAAATCAGCTCCCAACTGTCATTTTTCAAACACAGCCTGTGAGATGGCAGTTAGGAGCTGATTGGCTGGCACCTTATCACTTTTCACTCTGTCTGCTAACACTGCTTAGTAAATAGACCCCTCACGCTCCTCACACCTCTCCACATTCCATCAGGCACATACACACACATACCCACACACATAAAATAGAACAAAATTAGTTAACTAAAATAGATGACAAAAATATTAAATTAATTGTGAAGTGAGAAATGGCTTAATTTATTAAATAAAAAAGTGTGCGCACCTGCCACTGTACTGTCAGTTTTGTAATTTTGTAGTGTTAAACATGGTCTTGCCTCCACTAGTCCACCCTATTTCTCTTTGACAGCCACCAGCTCCTGGAAGGAGATTCAAAGTCACAGTTGGGGATGGGGCAGGGTCAGCAAAGGGGAAGGGAGGGGATCAGGGAAACACACGATGAGAGAGAGTCCCAGGAACACATGGAGAGAGAGTTTCAGAGGCACATTTGGGGATAGGTTGTCAGAGGCAAACTTGGAGATGAAAGGTCTGAGCACATGTAGAGGCACCTTTGGGGAGGGAGGGGTGTCAGTGGCACCTTTGGCGAGGGAGGAGGCAGAGGCACACTGAGGAAGGGGGAAAGCAGAGGCATACTTTGGGAGGGAGGGGGGCAGAGGCCCACTTGGGGAGGGATGGTATGAGCACACGTGGAGGGGGTTAGAGGCAACTTTGGGGAGGGAGGGGTGTCAGCATGGGCGCCGAGAGGGGTGGGGAGCGGGTACAGTTTGCCCGGGCTTGGGCTTGCTAGAGGGGCCCGGCGGGGGCCCGGGCCTGGCGTCGCCCCCCCCCCTCACAGCAGCTCAGCACACAGCTTGTGCTGGGCTGCTGTGTGAGACTGTTCGCGGCTGCTGCAGCAGCCAGAGCAGTGTCCTATGGCTGTGGGGGGGAACGATCACACTGATTGCACCCCCCTCCTGCTTAGCACTGGGCTGGGGGGCTTACAGCGCCCCCCTCCCCGGCGCGCAGATGTTTACTTTTATTTTTTTCAAGGGGGCGTGGCCATGTCTCCCGCGATTAGGCCATGCCCCCCTCCATTACCCGGGCCCGGCCAGGCTCTCAACGGCACTGGGTGTCAGTGCTACCTTTGGTGATGGAGGGGGCAGAGGCACACTTAGGAAGAGGGAAGGTAGAGGCATACTTGGGGAGGGAGGGGGGCAGAAGCCCATTTGGTGAGGGATGGTTCAGAGGAACACTTGGGGAAGGATGGGTCTGAGACACAGTGGCAAAGGCATAATAGGGAAGCAAAGGGGACAGGAGCACAGCACTAGGGGCACACTTATGGAGGGAGGGAGCAAGCAATGGCCCATATGGGAAACTATGTGCATGCCTCTATTACTCTGAAAGCAGCAGTATGACACAAAGGGTACAATGGAAGCACTAAGCTGGGGGAGGAGGAGAACGAAATAGGAGGAGACTTGGGAGTGAGGAATAGGAGGAGCTGACAGCCACCCAAGATGGATAGAGGTGGCCTCACTCTTTGCTGAAGCCTCCAATGAGAGGGGGGCCAGGGAAACGCTACTAATGTGCCCCATCCGAATCCGGTTCTACAGCTTTTGCAGATCAGTTTCAGATGGGGGTGCGGGGTTTGACAGTTCTAATGGTCCCAGCAGCGAACTGCTCATTACTCGGCTGCCTTTGGAAATGATAGGGCCCAATACAAATAACAAAACAGGCACCCCACCTCCTTGATTTTCCCCCAAAATAGCCTGGTGTATGCAGTGGTGTTGTAGGTGCATGCTATGAAGCTCGATGTGCCCCACATGCCTCTCAGACCTCTTCATGGGGCATATTAAGCTAAATAAATTTGCAGGATATCCCCAGAGTGTATCTAGGGGAGAACGCAGCATATATCAGTCTCACGTTTTCAATCGCAAAAGCAGCCCGCATAGATTTCTATGAGGGCTGCTAAACAGCGAGACTTACCTTTGCATTCCGGAGCTTGGTCACAGCAGCTATTAGCATACTTCAGCATATTTTTTGTTAGTGACCCCCACTGGCATCTGCTAAGAAAGATAGAAGAAGGCTGTCATAACACCTATTGATCTGTTTGAAATTTGTTGAATGCATTTCGGAGTCACCAATTCTCCAGCTACATTCCAGTGGGTCATGGAACGGTGCTTTTAATTTTGACTCCATACTGATCTATTTAGATGACATCATTGTCTTTGCGGCCAGCTTATAGCACCTGTGAAGGGATGGGATATATTAGGCAGCAAGTGAACACTCAGTTCTTGAAGTTGATATGTTGGAAGCATAAAAAATGGTTTAAGGATCTGAGCAACATTGACAAGAGCCACATTGTGATGGCAGATGGGTCAGAGCATCTCTCCAAAACAGTCGGTCTTGTGGTGTGTTCCCTGCGTGCAGTGGTTAGTATCTACCAAAAATTGTCCAAGGAAGAACAACCGGTGAACCAGGCTCATTTATGCACGTGGGGAGCGAAGACTAGCACGTCTGGTCCGATCCCACAGTACAGCTACTGTAGCACAAATTGCTGAAAATCTTAATGCTGGCTATGATAGAAAGGTGTCAGAACACACAGACTGTAAATTGCAACTTGCTGCAAAGCTGCAGTCTGGTCAGAGTGCCCATGCTGACTCCTGTCAACCATACAAAGTGCCAACAATGGGCACAAGAGCGTCAGTACTGGAGCATGGAGCCATGGAAGAAAGTGGCCTGATCTGATTAATCATGTTTTCTTTTACATAATATTGAGGCCAATTGCATGTGCGTAATTTACCTGGTTAAGAGATAGCAATACGGTGCACTATCGGAAGAAGGCAATCTGGCAGAGGCAGTGTGATGCTCTGGGCAATACTCTGCTGGGATACTTTGGGCCCTGACATTCATGTAGATGTTTCTTTGACACGTACCATGCACCTAAACATTGTTGAGTCCCCTTCATGGTAACTGTATTCCCTGATGGCGGTGGCCCCTTTCAGCAGGATAATGTGCCCTGCCACACTGCAAATATTGTTCAGGAATTGTTTGAGAAACATGACAAAGAGCTCAAGGTATTGACTTCTCCAGATCTTAATCCGATCGGGCATCTGTGGGATTTGCTAGAAAAAAAAAAAAGTTTGTGCCTTGGAGGCCCCACCTTGCAACTTACAGAACTTAAAGGATCTGCTGCTAATGTCTTGGTGCCAGCAGGGACGGATTTAGGGTTCAGGCCGCCCCGTAGGCACAACATTATTGGTTGCCCCCTATCACATAACTCTCCCCTTCGCCCCTACATGTTGGGGGCTGTCCCAATGACTCTGGACAGTCAAAGCTGACCCAACCTCAAACCCCCTTCCACCACCTCTCGCACCACAATTTGCTGCCCATTGTCCCCCCCTCATTGCCAGTTGCAAAATAAAAAAATAAGTTGTAATGACGAAAAAAAATAAATAAAAAAAAACCCTCCTGGCCTCACCAGGACAGCAGGACTCTTACGCAATAGAACCTGCTGTGCCGTCACCCAGCAAGAGGTGACCCTAGCCAGGTGTCTCACGTGGCTAATGGAAAATCCATCACTGGGTGTCAGATACCACAGGACACCTTCAGAAGTCTTGTGGAGTCTATGCCTCAATTGGTCAGTGCTGTTTTAGCACCACGAGGGGTACCTGCACAATGTAAGGCAAGTGGTTTTAATGTTATGGCTGAGAGGTGTATATGTAGATATAACAGTTAAAGAGTAGATGGAAAATAATTAATAAAATGTTATTTTAAACCCTTTAAACGATTTAAAAGGAGTAAAATGAGAAAAAGTCCTAATGATTGAGTAGAAAAATTTTTTTTTGCTCACCTGCCATCCTTATGTAGAGTTGAACGCACTTGGTGATCCATTCATCCAAGCTACTTTTAAGCGGCAGTCACAGCCTGGAGTGAGGTTGTAAGGGCACTCATTGGAAGAGGGGGTCAAAGCACAGATGGGGAGATGGGATGCATGGCCACAGATATGGGAAGGGGACAAAAGCAAGAATGATTAAGGGGGCAGTGGGGACAGACTGTATAGGGGAAAAGGGCAGAGGAACGCAATGGGAACTTTTAAGCTCCACCTCTGTGCAACACTGCTACATTGCCTTTTTCTATGCAAGGCACAGTACAGTATGCCTGGCCAAAGGAGCAGCGGGTAGGAGGAGAACTGGGGACAGGAAACTGCTGAGACATAGTAGAAGCCAGGAAACCTTATCCAGTGGCAGATATCTACTTCATAATCTGGCACTGCTGCAGTTCTCCGCACAATGATCCCGGCTGAGAACTGCTTCAGATTCACAGAATTGGAAGCTGGCCGTGATCATTGGGACCATTGGGCCCCTCCTATCTGCCTGTGTCCCATACATGTGTACTACCTGTCCCCCCCTGATGGTGGCCTTGCTCACAGGCAGACAATAAGAAGCATTTAGCAGGTGGAATTAGTTTCGTGCTGGAGGCCTTCTTTGGAGCCCAGGCCTGGTACATTATGGCGGCCCTGGATCTCGGCTGGAGACACCTGCTGCTCAGTTTTACAGTTTGTTTTTTTTGTAAACAAATTTTTTTCTTTATTGAAGCATTACAAATGCAAATAAAAAGTCAAAGAGGTACAGTCAATGTGAGTACAATACAACACACATGAGGAACAAGAGTCCAATATACAGCAAGATTAAGTGAGCAGTTTATTCCAAAATAGTGTCAGAGAAAAATGAAACTGAAAACATGGATCCAGGTCCACACCATTTTATCTCAGTTTTACATTTTAACAGTCAGTGTGGTTAAGATTCACATTACGCAGCAGAAGGTGCTTAATGAATGTACACACTTATTGTACTGGATACAGAGCGGTCACAAAAGAGTTTACTACAGTAAAATGAATGTGCACCTCCAGCTGGATACTGTGTGGGTGAGGTCTGAGCCCTTCACACTATATGGTCACATACTGTCTTGTCTATGGCTGGCATAGAGAATGTGGACCCTGGTGCAGCCGTCTTTAGGAGGTGGCAATTTGAACAGAGAGGGTGTGATTCAATGGTGGATGCTTATACAGCCATTTTTTTTCCAGAGCCACTGCATCTTTATGGTAATGCCGCAGCCGATGGGATTCATACAATAAAGCCCATTCGCTGCGGTGCTAATCTACTGCTTGCGTATTAATATGCACCATCGGCCGCACCATCGAACATTGCCCTATGGAGAGGCAGAATGTGCATCTGAATGAAATCCGTGCAACTGTGGCAAAAGCTGCAGTCACTGACCACAACACTCCCACATCTGGCTAGCCACTCCCCTGTTACCACCAGGAATTTTCTGCGTCTAAATTAATTTTAGCGGCTTTCGACGGTAACCATCGGGACACATGCGCACTGGGACTCGGACGATTGCACAGACTGAAAACATTGGCTGCTCATGTCATCGACACTGTGTTTACCTCTGTATCAGGCCCATAGAGTGTTTCCAGGCATTTGAAAACCCCTTCTAAGTGTGACCCTGGTGCATGCATCCCACTGGATGATTTGAGCATCAGTGTTGACCTGGGTGTGGCCAGTAATGCAGATTACTACAGCACATATGACCTGATGCTGTGATGATTCTTATAAAGAGAAAATTGAATTGGACACCGCTAATAACTTAAGTGCTGTGAATTTGCTTTTATTTTTTTATATTGTAATTTTTGCATTTTAGCTGCAAATCCAGGAATGCAGGCCGTCCCCGCCCCCACACTGCCCCACAAACACCTCTGCCGGTCAGTCAGGCAGAGCCATAGGGGGGCCTGCGTGCGATTTCACAGAACACGTTCTGCGCATGCACAGATTCCTGATAATCTAGGAATCTGCTTGAATATTCCAATAATCTTCCTTAATCCATTGAAAATCTGTGGGAAGACCTCAAACATGATATTTATGCTTGATCCCCAACTGGCCCGACCAAGTTTGCACATGGAGAAATGGGTGAATATTGCTTCATCTTGTGGTTCAAACTTAAGAGGCATCCAATACCACTAAATGCTGTAATAGCTTCCAAAAATGATTCAGTTATTCTTCTTGTTAAAAGAAATCCGTGCATGTGTGAGTCCCAAGTAAAAATTGGTGATTCACAAAGAGAAGCAATTTGTATTTATTTATCGTTGCGAATCACCTTGAGATGTAATGATAAGTAATGACCTCCTATTACACAAATTGATAAATAGGCCCCCAAAGTTTGAAAAATGGTTGTGTGTGTCTTAATGCTTTTCGCGGCACTCTATTTCCCAGTCATTTGACTAACCATGTTGAGAGCTGTAAAAAGCACTTTGATCTTTCGTCATGTGATCCTTTAGTGTCCACACATTGCGTGCTACATGAGGCACATAATCAAATACCAGTCAGCCGTTCTGTCAAAGGACCAGCATATTGTGCTACAAAATATTTGTTATATGCTTTAAGAAACACATTCAGCCTGATTCAGAGATTTACACAATGTCGATATTTACAGCGATTGTTTGCCATTGTGCATTCACGAAAGCCTCACAGCGCACGGGCAGCAATTGATTTGCAATTGCTCTCACACAGAGGATTCACTTACAAGGTACAGCTAGTCAGCGTTTTGGGGAGGTAACGGGTGGCTAGAGAAATGCAGGCGCGTCTGACCGTTCAAACGCTGTTTCATGGGTGTGCATAAATTAGCCATGGAGATCTCCTTCGCAGCATATGTGTGTCAGGGGAGATGCAGTGTTTGAGATAGGTCAGACAGCACTCAGAAGCTGCATGGCTGCTCGATCTGCATCGATGTTCCCAGGGGCATCTTAAGAGAGGAGGAGGCCCGTGTGCACTTCCCGTGCGGGGACCCCTCCTCTCTCCCCGGTGGCCGGCAGCCGACTGACGCGGCTAGCCAGCCACTGGAGCCTTAGTAGACTCCGGGCACTAGAGTGTGCCTGGAGTCTACTGCGCATGCGTAGAACGCCGGAAAAATGGCCGCGACGGCTATTTTTCAGTGTTCTGAGCAGCGCTGACACCCGATGCGGGATCACGGACAGGTAAGTTTAAAATAATATTGGTGCAGTGTGTGCAGTGCGGGGCCCCCCTGCACCCATTATACATACGCCACTGGATGTTCCTGATGTTTACACTGTTGCATGTTGTCGGACGGATATGATAAGGCAGAAGTGGGCGTCCCTATGTTCGAGTAAGCTTAGCATATTCACTATTGCGGTCTGTGAGAGATCGCAGATGCGATTGCATTAGTGCAAATCTCTGAATCAGTCCCGCCTTGGCCAAATATTAAAAAGCGTTACTATATTGTTTTTTGTTTTTTTTTAAATGCAATTAGTAGATGGTTATTATTGTATTAACCATGGGGGTTCTATTTCAGACAAATGTTTAGGAGATTGCAGCAATGCAACTGGTTAAGCATTTAAAACATGTTGAGCATTGTGTAATCACTTGAATTTACTATCTTGATTTGTACCTGTGGGTTTATTAAAAAATATTGATTTTACTCAGTCCTAGATCCACTGTTCTTTCATGCAAATTTCATTGCAAGATTTGTGTGTACATGTGATTTTTGCAATGTGTAACCGATTATGGCCCGTATTCAGTTAGCAGCGAAAAGCCGAGATCGGCTCATTCGCCTGTTTTGAGGCAAAGTTATTGCGTACTTTCACAATGCGAATGCGCGCTCCTGCTTTTCACCCGATTCAATTGCAAAACAGGTGAAAACGTGGACGTGCGAATGCCGCAACTAGCAAAAAGGACTTCTTTATTGGGGGAAATCAGTCTGTACCCAAAAAAAGCATAAGTGACCCTGGTAATCAATATAGAAGTGTATTAATAGCTGTATTAAAAGTATTAAGGGTGCCTAAATTGAGTCAAATAGCTGTTACATGCACTTTTGCAGTAGTGTGAAAAAATTATATAAAGCAATTTCTTTGGTGAAATATAATTGCTGTAGTTAAATTGGGGGTACATTGAATGGGTACAGCACTAGTATATTTTGGAGTTAATAAAGTGCGTTTTAAAAAACTTTATAAAAAACAGCTGCTGCAGTCCTAAAAACACCTGTCCCATTCATACAGCCCCCCAAATACCTGTCCTAGTACTTTAGACACATTTTCCATCACTTTTTCTCCCCAAAAATAACATGACATTTTTAGGGGGTATTTTTTGTTTTTTTAAGCTTATTTGCTTTAATAGTCATTAGGGGGTTGTCCAAAGGGTTGTGAACCAAGGGGGTCATTCAGACCTGCTCGCGAGTGGCAGTACGCTCGCAAGCGGGTCGATGTTCCCCACTGTGCATGCGCACGACGGAGGGAGCTCCGTCGTGCGCATGCGCGAGACCCGGGGAGCGACGGGCTTTCCATCGCTCCGGGTCTCGCACCAAAGGGGGCGTGCTGTCGATGTTGATTGACAGCACGCCCCCTTTGGTGGGCGTGCCGGGGGCGTGCCTGCCAGATGGAGGCGTTCCCATGGGAACGCCTACCGTCTGAAGCCGGCCCCACTGACATCATGTCAGTGGCTCTGATAGAGCCAAAATCACTCCAGGGCTTGTGGCAGGGAGACCCTACTGCAGGGTCTCCGTCGCAAGTCCGATGGTCGTGATGGTCAAGACCATCGCGACCATCATCATGGACGCTCGCTATAGCTGTGGGTGGTCACCCACAGCTATACGAGCGTCCAGGAGGCCACTCCATTTTCATGGAGGAGGGCCCTGATTCAGAGAGAGCGCTCTGGTCAGAGCGTTCAGCTCTGAATCAGGCCCCAAGTCCCCACATTTTTAGAACAAAATTGGGATTTTTGCACATCTTTTCTCCTGCCTTTAGGTGGAGAAACTTTTTCGCCTGTTTGAGCCTATGGAGTTTTCTCACATGCAAAAATGTCCTGGAATTGAATAGGGTAAAACTTCGTAAAATGCCGAAAGCTTTTCTGCCGATCGCGGCTTTTCGTCTCTAATTGAATATAAGCAATTGCTGTGGGAAAAAAAGGTTCTAATTCCACAAATCTCTGTACCAAAATCGCCTCAGGCTCCTCGATTGTTAACTTTTCATGATGACTTAATTGTAAAATATAGAGGAGGATGAAATATGACAGTTTTCTAGTTGTATTACATACAAATGTAAAGTTTCCACAAATCTGCTTAATATGATTTGGGCCTGCATGTCATCACATCATTAGTATGACAAAATTAAGATCCCTTCCCAGTAATAGATATTTACTGTGGCTTAGAAGCATGACAGTTATGATTATGAACAATGTTGTAATCGTGCAGTCTTTTGCCTGTCTTCTGGTGGATAGGCACCTTAATGCTTTAGCTAGGATTGTGTCTAATTCATTTAAGTCCAGTTCTCCTGCTTTTTGAACAAAGCTATTAATCCATCATCCCAGTTTATAGCTTATACGTGGTTTGTGATTTATATGAAAAAGAAAACAAAACTTTGTGTCGATGATCATGATTACCATTGTGATTTAGTTGTAGTGGATACACATTTTTCCTGTTTAGACTTCTAAAAAGAGAAATAAAAGAGGATAACAGTACAATGTGATTTTGTTTGTGTACAGCTTTGAGTAATTGCTCATATTCCAATTCCCTATAAAATTGGGATACATTTTTGGTGCATTTGAAGTACAATATTGATCAGTAGATAGTGTGTGTTTTTTGTGTGTTTATGTTAATATATTTAGTGAGCTTTTATAGCTGGATTGGATATAGTTTTGCAAGGAGTAAACCTTAAAGTCAGTTACTGAAGCTGTACAAAAAAAAATGGCACTCTGTCTAGGTGTGATGTGTGGCTGGTACAGGTGTCTGGAATCTTGAGGTGCCTACACACTAGACGATGTGCTCATGATGCGATATCGTGAGCGATTTCCCTTGAACTCTCCCCGGCACTGCAAGACACGATATGGTGCTAAGAAGTGTCCAATCTGACCAACGATCTATTGTGCGTCCTTAACGATTTTCAGTGTGTCGTGTACGAGATTGGCAGATCTTGCTTGCTGTAGTCAAGATCAGAAGATGCGATGTACGACCTGCAGGTACGCGCATCGGCATCGTTATCGTCAGTGGATACTCACGATTTGGACATATTTTACATGATTTGTTGTTCCGATGCGTCGTTATTGGACGAATCGTGCAAATTATCGTCTAGTGTGTACGCACCTTTACCAAAGTGCTTGGTGAAATTAGGATTCCAAAAATGTAACTGCAGTATAATATGTTGCCAATATAGCCAAATTGTTTTGCTAGTACTTATCTATTAGACCTTTACTTTGCTCCCTACATGTGACATACCATTTATCAGCATGTCAACCACACGGTGGCTACTGCTAATCACACACAGTTATGCATGGTTGGAAGGGATGATAATACCCATTGAGAGTTACATTTGTTCTTTAAAGGAAAATTATTTTCTTTTGTTCGCAGTCAGGAAAACTCGATCCTCATCATCCTAAAGTTTGTGGTCACAAAGGAAATGTGTTGGACATCAAGTGGAATCCCTTTGATGATTACGTAATCGCCTCCTGTTCAGAGGATGCATCTGTAAGTCAATTAGAGATTATACTTGATTGGTAGCAAAATTGGAAGTTTGTGGATGCTGAAAACTCTTTATAATTAGAACGAGATGTAACTTATATTTGAAAAATAGCTTTTCATTTAAAAATCAGAGGTCATATTAACAGAAAAAATATAAAATGTGAATTAATCTGATTTATTGCATACCATCATCTTAATTACATGTCATACTTAATGGCTAGTTACCTAAAATGTTGGGAACACGATATGCAGCTAGCTTAGGTTTACATTCACTAAGCTTTAGATTACCATGGTAACAGAGGATATTTGACCATGTAAGAAAAATCATAAACAGTGTGCTTCTGATATTCTGTTTCTAATATTAAAATCTAATATCGCTTGCTAAAAATTAAAATGAATACAGTTTGTTTTGTCAGAATTTTTTTCCATTGGTAGGTATTTGATTGATGTTGAGTTTCTTGATCTTGCACCAGTGGTTCTCAAACATTCCTGAATCATGGTGCCCTACAGTATCAGCTTTTTATCCACTGCACCTTAGGACAAAAGTTTCTTATTGAGAAATTAAGCAAAATTATTAATGCAAGTAAATTGTGCTTACCTGCATTCTTTTCCCTTCCTCTTTTCTCCCCCTCCCCCATAGCCTTTCTTCAACTATTAACACACTCTACTTTTAAGGCGGGTATCTACTACCCGTTTAAACAGAGCGATTGAACGATAACGACATCGTTATCATTCAATCGTTTGTTAATCGGACACAAATTGGGCAGCTTAATGTAACAAAAACGGACAGCACTGGTCTTTTTTTACATCTATCATCGCCTGAACATGTCGGTCAATATGCCGATAACGACAGATTGACCATGTTCGGAGATGAGGGAGGGTGCCTATACTGAATGACTGATTGTTATGTGTAGGCACAGCACAGACTGTGAAACGACTGCACGATTACAATGTCGTAATCGTGCAGTCTTTTCACAGTCTGCTAGTGGATGTGTCCCTGAAGACTAAATGTATATTTCTATAACTTTTCTACATGTATTCCACTCAATAATCAACATTTTGTCATTTACCAACACTCTCCTTTCATCTGCATTTCTGCGAATCTACTGCACTGTCTCTGTCATACATCCTTAGGCCGGGATGTACTAAGGGAAAAATGCAGTAAAACCCTCCCCTCCTTCTCCTCCTATTCTTCCGGGTGCAGGGAGGAGGAGGAGCCCGGGACTTCCTGCAGAGGTCACCAGCAGGAAGCTCCTGGGACCAGGAGGGGGAGGAGACACGCAGAGATCTCTCCCCCGGCAGCAGCAGCTTCGCAAAGGGCAGCTCTTAGGAGTGGTCATTTGCGACATTTGTTAGTACATAAGCGATTAATATTTTTGCGGTGACTGTACACTGCAAGATTAGTACATCCCGGCCTATATCCCTTCCTCCAATTTTTTCCCCTTATTTATTTTATCCACACTATGACCACGTGCTCCTCAATACCCCCATCACTCAATGTCTAACTAATTCTTTACTCTGCCCCCTGCTCCCACCTCTATCTTTCTCCCATTGAATCCTCCACCTCATCCTCTCCCTCTCTACCCTCCTCTGTATGCCTTCCTCTCCCCTGCTACCCTCTCCCACCACTCTGCTCTCTGCTCAATTCTTTATGTACTATGTAAGGTGCTGCAGAGCCCTTGTGGAGCCATAGAAATAAAGGATAATAATAATAATCCTTAGGTTCAGCTATGTGGTTGTGGACAGGGTGGTGCTTCTGTTCGTCCACATATTTTATTGATTGGCGGCCACCAGCACTGCATTGTCTATCACATTGACCATAAATAATTTGGTTTGGTCCTGGGCCAGCAACCCATGGCACCCCTGCTTGTGCCCCGCGGCACCCAGGTTGGGAACCACACTAATCTTAGAGGTAGCTCCTTGCCTGTGATCTTAAATTGTTGGGAGCACAAGAAACATTACATTTCTAAAGAGATGACTAATATGGAATGCCAAATACATTCTGTGGGCACAACTCCCGCCATCCCCCAGAAACAAATTAGTATAATTATTACAATTATTGCAATATGCTGCCACTTCTTTATGCACTGACGTAGTTTATCATACTTATCACAGCAAGGGCTGCAGGAGAGAGGAAAGAGTTTTACCATTAGCGTTATGGTAAGTGCATTGTTATCTTATTATATGCTCACAAATGGCATGTGCTGATTCCTTTACATCAGTGTACAGGGACATGGCTGTAGTGAAAGGCAAAATGGAGGGCGAGAGAGAGAGAGGAAAGTGCTAAAAAGCCAAAAGATAAAGTCTGAGGTGTATGGTTATTGACACCTAGGGCAAATTAAAATGCAGCAATCCTTACAGATTGTTCTTTAAAATTCTGTCAAAAATCTAATAATGGTACCTAAACTAGTTACTTGTTATAATACTGGTCAGGGCCGGATTATAGGCAGGGCACACGGGGCGGCCGTCCAGGGGCCCCCACACATTAGGGGCCCCCACATTGCATACATACTCTGCAATACTGTAATACTCCGCATACATACTCTGTCCAGCTCCCAGCAGCAAACAGAAGCAGTGACTGTGACATTGCAGGGCTGCAGGAAGCACATGAGCACAGTCACTGATGGACCAGTCCGTGGCTTCTGACTGACGATGGAAGCCCCGGACCTATATCTCACTACCTCCTCTCTCCCTTGCTCCCCCCTCTCTATCTTTCTGTCTCCCACTTAATCTATCCCTTCCTCCTTCTCTCTTTCACGCCCCACTTAAAATCTTGCGTTTGCTCCTGGCAGTGTACTAGATCATGTCTGCTACGCTGTCTGCAGTCGGTTCCCAGCAGTGTTGCGGACATGAAGTAGTATGCTACGACTTTGTGTCAGTGGAGAGACCAGAGACAAGGTAAGGGGCATAGCAGTCGCAGCGTGAGGCCATGGTAATATTATTGATGGGGCCCCCACAACTTAGGTGCCCTGGGGCCCCCACAAGCCTTAATCCGGCCCTGATACTGGTTACAAAATGAAAAACAAAATACACTTTGTTAAAATAAATAAATAAATTATCGTTGCCAATATAGTTTTATAACTATAACCACATAATTATTTCTCAATCTGTCAGTGGCATTACATGTTACACATTTGTACAATGAAAATGATGTGTCCCAGCATGTAATAGTCATAAGCTCCATTTAAACCATTCCTATTTTTATAGAAAAGTATGTCCAGCTGAGCTTCCGTAGAAAATGTAGATATATGATTAGTGATTACAAAAAAAGCCCTAATAAGATCTTAAAATAATGTGCCAGTAAAGTTCACATTATGCCACATTGTAGTGCCACCAGTTCACATTATGCCACATTGTAGTGCCACCAGTTCACATTATGCCACATTGTAGTGCCACCAGTTCACATTATGCCACATTATAATGCCACCAGTTCACATTATGCCACATTGTAGTGCCACCAGTTCTCATTAAGCCACATTGTAGTACCACCAGTTCACATTATGCCACATTGTAGTGCCACCAGTTCACATCATGCCACATTATAGTGCCACCAGTTCACATTATGCCACATTATAGTGCCACCAGTTCACATCATGCCACATTGTATTGCCAAAAGTTCACATTATGCCACATTATAGTGCCACCAGTTCCCATTATGCCACATTGTATTGCCACCAGTTCACAATATGGCACATTGTAGTGCCACCAGTTCACATTATGCCATTTTGTATTGCCACCAGTTCACATTATGCCACATGGTATTGCCACCAGTTCACATTATGCCACTTTGTAGTGGCCCAGTTCACATTATGCCATGTTTTAGTGCCCAGAGTTCATATGATGCCACACTGTGCTGCCAGGTATTATGCATCCCTACACGCCACTCAGTCTAGACCACCCCACTGCTACTCAGACTCAGGGCTCTTTGCTGCAGTTGCAGCATCCAAAATATGGGGCAGTCATACAGGTGAAGACCAGCTGAATCTAATCTGGCCCGTCACACACAGAAGTCAACATTGGTAAATGAAAGGTTGTCAGTGTCACTGACAGCTCTAGATCCCAATGTAGCTGTAGTGCTGCTGTGGTGGCTATGGTGGAGGTGGGGTGCCCCTTTCATGTCTTGGCCACTGGAGTAAGAGGAGGTTGTTTGGCAGGACAAGGGGCCTGCAACTAGGTTCCAGTTTGTAGTAGGGTCCGAAGCTACCAATGAGGCTGTATTCGGGGAGCAGCCTGAGCAGGAGCCATTGTAATTAAATCTAGACTCAGAGCTGCAGGGTGGCTCAAACAAATGAAGTATACAGCAGTGAGCTCTCCACCTGGGGAGCTAGTCAAGCTGCTAGTGATCTAAGGGTGCGCAGCTCCAAGATGCAGGTGTGCAGTCTAGGAATTAAGAGACAACTTAGACAACTAGAAGGGCTATTCAACTAAGATTTTTTTGAGTGGGCCACTCTGAAAAGTTGTGGAGATTTGGGGGGCCGAGCATTTAGTACAACAAAACAAGTAAGGCTGCAAAATATACAGTATTACACATATGTAGTCAGAGTCACACATGCATCCTTATATGCCATCAGATGACTTCTCTGCAGAATACCAGCATTTGTTACACGTCACCATGCAAAGCAGCTTGTCACACAAGTTCCCAAATGCCACACAAAATTGGCAATTCACATTATGCCACAGTAGTGCCCCTTTGTCACATGATGCCACACATTAGTACCCCTTATTCACATTGTTCTACACAGTAGTGCCCCTTATTCACATTATGTCACACATTAGTTTTAATATTCAGTGCGTGAATTATATGCATCCTCCTCGGGGGCTGCTATTGAGGTCCAAACAGCAGGGAGGATGCCTCAGCTCCTTGCGGTGGTGTTCCAGAGCTGTCTTCTGTCTGTGCATGTCTGGTTCCGCTGCATCCAGTAGTGACTGAAAGGCGCCAATGCCCGGTTTCTCATCCTCTTCTTATAGTCCTCCGCAGCTGCTGACTGTACCATCGGCTATTGGACGGGGAAACACGATTCACAGGGGCCGCATGGCAGAACATGTCCCCCTCATACAAATGGGGAGAAAAAAATCAGAAACTGCTCACGAGTTGGATCGCATGGGTTTGCAGGCTGCCAGTTGAATAGCTCTAGTGTACAAGCTCCAAAACCAAAAAGGGGTTACCAAAACTGTCCTTGACCTTCAGGACTGAGGGTGTCTGTTGCTAACACAAAGTTGAACTGAAATATGTTTTAATAGTAAGTGGTTTATTGAAAGAATACGGGATCTCTCTGCTGCCATGCTTGGTTGCTGTACTACAAGGCCACACCAATCGTGTAATCTGTGCCCACATGGCCCCACCCTCATTACTCCACTGTATAAAGTTTACTTTTTTTAAATTATGAAAATTCATAACTTCTAGAGGGGTGGTGGCTAGGGATAGTGGCTAGTTTTAGAGCTAAAAATATTGTTGCATATATTCACCATAAACTGATATATAGTATGATCTAGAAATCTGCAGCTGACACACAAGGAATAAGTGATGGCCACAGAACAGAGCAGCATTGTGGGAAGAAAAGCCTGTAGGCAAAGTCACACACAAATGAAGTTATATGTTGATTAGTGCAGTGTTACACAATAGACAGTCAGTAGGTTTTGGCTCCCCCTGATCTCACATGGAAGCAGCTGATTGATTTGTAAAAAAATAAAAAAAGATGATTACCAGAAGGAGTCTTATTATCCTTTTATTTATATGGAGCCACAAGGGTTCCGCACATCTTACAAAGTACATTAACAGCATTGCGGCTGTGAGAAAACAACAAAGTTTAAAAAAGAATAAACAAGCTTCAGCCCCCTCTACCTGTCCGTGCTGTCTGCTGCAGATGGGGGCCGGACGGGAGGTTGGGATCCACGACTAGAGCCGGCCAGGTAAGTGAAGGGGTGGACACAGAATTATCGCAGGTGTAATCTGTGCTGCTCATGCGCCGCTTTTGTGAACGGAATGGCGCATGTGCAGCATGGATTACAACTGCGATAAGGTATGTATAGGCAGGGAAAAGTATCTATTTCCCAAAAAGCTGTCATTGTACAAATTGCAGCTTTTTGGAATAGATATTTAAGAAGAGGAGGAATGATGAATTCCTCTGGTAATTAGGTAGAACTCCATGCGAGTTCTAAACCTAATTACCTCCAGAGAAGTTTTAGTTATAATGAATAGGCCCCTTAATCTTTCTTACAATGTTATCCTGGGTGTTAAACAACCTTATCCTCCTGTGTTGGCCTTTTCCACTGTTTAGTTCTACCGTGCTGCATCATTACTGATACTTCAACTTCAGACCCAATAACCTCTGTCACCTCCCCAGTCCATTGCAAGTTAGCAACAACAGGTTCCCAAACATGGATGTTTTAAGAGGAAGGGAGGGGTGTCACACTTCTAAAAGTGATTTGTTCCCTGTACAGTCCTATATGTAACACACTGACATTAGACTTACAATTTTTCTTGTGTTCATGTTGAACTTCTGCCTCAAATTGAATCCAGCAGTCTCCTGTCTGGACAGTCACTGTGTGGGGATGGGAGTGTATGTGCTCTGATTGGCTGAGTGACTGTGTGTGATGTGTCACTCAGCCAATAGGAGCACAGCAGACACTGCTGAGGAGTTCCTGCACTAATCAGGAATCTCCTCAGCGTTACAGCAGGGCAACCCACTGGGTGCAGCTCAGCAGCTGTCAGTGGGCGGAGTTACAGAGCAGAGGCCATTAGAATTGAGCCAACAGCTCAGTCGTCTGACTGAGGTGAGCAATAACTAGTCTGGACAGGCCAGGAGGCGGAGCCGGCAGACAGAGTTTTATTTCATACAAAATGTAGGGTGTACGGAACTTTGGCCGGCCAGTTTGAGAACCTGTGGGCCTATTTACAATGGAGGGCCTGGAGCTACAGCTCCATCCGCCCCATTGTTAGTCCGGCCATGGTATAAACAAGTCATTTAACTATTCTGTTTTGAACTAAGCATACAGTTGTCCAAATCATTATTCCAAAATGCTAAACACAGCCTTCAAGACTGGAAAACACGTAATCATTCACGCAAGTCCTGTGCATCACTTTCTATTGTCCCATGCATCACGCAAGTCCTGTGCATCACTTTCTATTTTCCCATGCATCACACAAGTCCCGTGCATCACTTTCTATTGACCCATGCATCACACAAGTGCCGTGCATCACTTTCTATTGTCCCATGCATCACACAAGTCCCGTGCATCTCTTTCTATTGTCCCATGCATCACACAAGTCCCGTGCATCTCTTTCTATTGTCCCATGCATCACACAAGTGCCGTGCATCACTTTCTATTGTCCCATGCATCACACAAGTCCCCTGCATCACTTTCTATTGTCCCATGCATCACACAAGTGTAGTGCATCACTTTCTATTGTCCCATGCATCACACAAGTCCCGTGCATCACTTTCTGTTGTCCCATGCATCACACAAGTCCCGTGCATCTCTTTCTATTGTCCCATGCATCACACAAGTCCCGTGCATCTCTTTGTATTGTCCCATGCATCACACAAGTGCCGTGCATCACTTTCTATTGTCCCATGCATCACACAAGTCCCGTGCTTCACTTTCTATTGTCCCATGCATCACACAAGTCCCGTGCATCACTTTCTGTTGTCCCATGCATCACACAAGTCCCGTGCATCTCTTTCTATTGTCCCATGCATCACACAAGTCCCGTGCATCACTTTCTGTTGTCCCATGCATCACACAAGTCCCGTGCATCACTTTCTGTTGTCCCATGCATCACACAAGTCCCGTGCATCTCTTTCTATTGTCCCATGCATCACAAGGTTTAAAAAAAAAAAAAAAAAAATGTCACAGTTGTTTAATTATTTCATTTAATTTATACCAAAGCAATCTCTGAAATATATTTAAATAGAAAATGCATTTAACAAGCATGTACCATTTCACACTTCACATAATTATTCATTATATTGTGTTATGGTAGAAAATATTATTTTCTATGAGTCCCGTGCATCACATGCTTTTACATTTGTTTTCCTTTTAAACTGGCCTGTTAAGAAATAGTTGTTATATGAAAACTTAATTGCTTAGTAGCAATGGCTTACCCTATAATTTAAGACCCACTAAAATCTTGGTATTTTGGCGAAGCTTGCCGTTTGAAATGGTGTAGCTGTCCCGTGCATAACCACGAGAATAGCCCCATTGTTTCTTATGCCATTATACTCCCTAGTGTTTTTAGTGTTCTGGTGCATTGTATTTGCATGACTTGTTCAAAACACATCCTGGTCTATCCATGTGTCTTTACTGCAGGGAAATGCATTGGGGTAGCTTGCCGTGAACTCAAAATGCTAGAAAAGACTGACGTGACAGACACAACTTAATTAGTGCTTTTAATGCAAAAGCTGTAGTGGAAACCTAACTGCTGCCGGAATAAATTATTTTGTCACTTCCACTTTGAATCTGTATAGACTGTCCAGTCCTTCCCAGAAGCACATCTGGGTATATGCCCAGCCTTAGTGGCTGTTACCAGATAATTCACAGTGCCATGAAGAACAGAGTGAAGGAGGGGTATTATTATTATCATCATCATCATTACTTATGAAGTACAGTCTGAATTCTGATACTGTACAGTGAGAGAGATTGCAGATGCGAGAAAAAAAATTATGTGAACGGATATCATATGTGTCTCTTCTTAATCATGACATTTAGGACAAAGGAGATTTATTATTATTATTATTATTATTATTATTATTATTATTATTATTATTATAATTATTATTAACCATTAAGACAATGTGGAGAGTTTGAGAGATTGTTGTTGTTTTTGGTTATTATTCACGGGGGAAATCATATTTTTACTTTTTTTTTTTGTACCCTAACAGGTAAAAATTTGGGATATTCCAAAACCTTACCTCACCAAGAATATAACTAATGCTAGGAAAGAGCTTCTGGGGCACTCTAGAAGAGTTGGTCTCATAGAATGGCATCCCACAGCTAGCAATATTATCTTCAGCACTGCCTATGATTACAAGGTAAGGCACTTTTTTCACTTGGGTCTATGAAGGAACCATTTCTTGAACTATCTATTTATATGGGATAACTGGAAAACATAAATGTAACAAACTGGTTTATTTTAATAAACTAGTAACTATATGAGCTGGTGCTGGAATTAGCATTATAGGAAAAGTGTTGCATAAACTGTATAGTAAGCAACAGAAAACTATATAACGTGCAGATACAGGGAGAGTTCTGCTCATTAGGGGAGAATCGTTAGGGTTCTCCAGAAAGAGCCATATCCATAAAGCGTAACCTAGTCCTAGATCCTGGTGAACTCTCTGATTATCTTAGATTAGGCATTAAATTAAGACTGCTACTTAATTATTTAATAGGTAAATTAACAGTAAAAAATATGGATACAGTGCCCCTTAGGCATTTTAAGGAACTTAAGGGTTCCTTCTTCTGGATAAACAGGGTTTTTGGAGGATGAAACATGGAACTTGATGCATATATTTTTTCCCCCCTCGCACTAAAAAAAAACTATATACAGTAACTATGCAACAGAACAAATCTTGCATTCAGCTGATTGGCTGATACCGTATCTCTTTTCACTTTGTCTCCTAACACTGCTTAGTAAATAGACCCCTTAATGTATAATGTACAGTACAGAACTGCAAGTTGCTTCTCTGTTTTCCAGCCTGAATTTATCAGGGAAACAACTTGTCAATGTGTGGTGAGTGTAGCATAGGGATACCAGTCACTGTCTAATCCAAATTGTCCCATGAAATTACGAAGTGGTGGCTCTCTAAGAAGCCTGTTCACATCATCCCACAGATGTTGGACTGGTTTACTAAACTGAAATTCCGTTATATATTAAAAAAAACTAAATAGTGACAAATATAAATGTCTCATCCCATGACAGAACATGATATATATCCGTTTCTGCTTACATATGCAGTGCAGCTGAATGCAAGATTTGTTCTGTTGCATAGTTACTGTATATAGTTTTTTTTTAGTGCGAGGGGGGAAAAAATATAATCATCAAGTTCCATGTTTCATCCTCCAAAAACCCTGTTTATCCAGAAGAAGAGAAATAACCTCTTTAATGCTTTCTACAACTTGCCTTAAGAGGGGATAGGTGGGCAACAGTATGCAGATATCATTGGGTAATCAAATGTTCCTCTATTCATATGCTATGAGAAGAACAGGGGCAAATAATAGTGGTCAGACCATGTATTACAGGTGTCCTGCCACCTATGTCCTATGTTACTACTCTCCCACTTCCCCAGTAGGAGTCCTGGGAACTACTACACCCAGATGTTGTACTCTGGATTCATCCTTTCCGCGTGCAACACCAGGCAAATACCGTGTGTGTTGAGGGGGTTGCAACCGGAAGACCTAGAGATTGCAGCTTGTGAGTGGTCCTCTTTCCCTCCCCCCTCCTCAGACCCTATTTAAGATTGGTGAACTTTGCTTATTATGTATCAAAGAACCCAACAGAGCTCGAGGAAAAGTATCCTTACAGAGTTGCTCTATCCACGGTAACATTTCTAAAACATTAGTAATTAGATACTGTTTTTGTTATTTACTTCTGGGTAAGTAACCAAATGTAAGGATTCAGTGCCTGACTCAATGTGGATGCAGTTGCAACTGCAATCTCGGATGCAGCCGACTAGCGAAAATCTGATGATTTAACTGATGTCTTGTGCATATCGGTCACACATCCAACATCTGAGCAAGCCCATGCTGTCTCAGAATGTCCATCTTACCTAAGATGCTGGGGCCTCTCAAGCTGTGTACAAATTTGCAGAGTCTCAGGGCTTTATTCAGAGGCGGCCGTACGGTCTACGACCGCACGGCCGCCTCGATGTTTGTCCAGTGCGCATGCGCACAAGGGAGCCGTCTCCTTCGTGCGCATGCGTGAGACCCGCTACGACCAACAGCGCCGGTCATAGCGGGTCTCTTTCCAAAGGGGGCGAGCTGTCGATTTTGATTGACAGCTCGCCCCGTTTGGAAGGCGGGCCGGGGGGGTGGCAGCCCAAACGGAGGCGTTCCCATGGGAACGCCTGCCGTTTGGGGGAGGCCCCACTGACATCACTAGTGATGTCAGTGGAGAGCTTCCGGCTCTGACAGAGCCAGAAGCTCTCCGGGGCTTACGACAAGTGAGACCCTACCCTAGGGTCTCGTCGTAAGCCCCGATGGTCGCGATGGTCTATGACCATCGCGACCATCACCCTAGCGGTCGTTAGAGCTGTGGGTGTAAACCCACAGCCTAACGACTGAAACAGAGGCGGCCGGTCAGGATGCAAGCGGACGCCCAGTTTCTGAGCGACTGCTTGCATCCTCCGACCGCCTCTGAATGAGGGCCTCAGTGTGGCACGCCCAGAAAATGGTCCGAGCCTGCATTTTTGTAGCTACTGCCCCGTTATCTCCTCCAACCACTGACTACCTGTCACTCACTTTGTGAATACATCCTCACTACATCGGCCGTGCAGTTTTGATGCATGCTCAGTAGCAGGAGATTGCTCGACTACGTTTGACATTGCGTCTACCTCTAAACCCCTTAGTGATGTTAACTATGCCAAACTAGCAATAGACCGTTAGTTAATCCAACATGTTCTAAATAATTTCAGTTTATTCTGTATTTCGATTTGAAATAGGAGTTGAGGTTGAGGGATAACTTTCTCAGACAGGATAAGTATCGGCTTTAGGATATCTGACATTCTATTTGTATTAGTATGCATTTTGTATACAGAAAAATCATGTACAGTGTACTTTGATATATGCTAAGTAATGAAGTAAACAAACATACAGCAGTACATTACATCGTTACCAAAGAGTATGTGTATTAAATATTAAAGAAACTTGTATAAATGACAGGTAACTGACTATTTGTATACATTTATTTTGCAGATCATGATATGGAATCTTGACAATGACGACCCCATAATACACAGTCCTGTCAGGACAATAGAGTGTCATAAAGATGTCATTCTCTCTATGTCATTCAACATGGATGGAAGTCTTTTAGCTACTTCTTGCAAAGATAGAAAAGTTAGAGTAATTGATCCCCATAAAGGACGTGTTATACAGGTTTGTATGTTACCATTGTCATTTGTCAATGAATTAATCAGTGTCCACTCTATTAACATTTACTTCTGCTTCTGAATGTAAGACCGAGTACAAGGAGGTTCTTCTAACTGTTGGATATTTCTGCTCAGCTTTTCTTTTCTTTTTACACTGTATATGAAGGTCACTTTTACATTCTCAGTGCAACCTTTTTTAACAAGTAGATCAGGAATTACAGTCATTGGAGCAGAGAGGTGTGATAAAGTTAGAGGCAGACCTAATCATTCTGCTGCATGCTGTGTATAGCGTCCTTCTTATCTGTTACACAACATATTGTACACATTTATAGAAATGCAAAGGTTTACCATATAAACCACAAACTTTGCTTCAGTTGTCATTATCCAAATGTCAAGGTTTAGCTACAAAGGCAGCAATATATAGGCTGATCCTGCTACCTATTAGTGCACGGAAAGACTGATTCAATTATGGATGAAGTGCACCACTGCAATGTTCAGCTGCGCACATATTTACCCATTTCTGTACCCTCAACATAGCTACTTTTCCTGCTCACCTCCAAAGGGCCAGAGGTTAAAGTAGTCGAGCTGTTGGCTGTGATGTGCCGTTCCTGAATTTAAGATGACCTGATGTTATGTCAAAATTAAGTCCTTTGTTCATCTATCTCTATGACAAAAAATAGAGTTGCACGTTAACTTTTGCCTGTTACATTTTAGCATCTAAATACATCCCGCTAAAAATGCAGCTATTATGGGACTGTCCCGCCACCCTAATAGTGAATACTTTAGTCCCAGCTGCTGGGTGCTATGCCATGCTCCTGTGAGTGGATGCTTCTCACATGCTAGACCCACTCACAAAGGGGTGCAGCTATGCCCAACATGCTGTAGTCCCACAGGATGTTGCTGTACCCTGGCCCAGAATTTCTCTTGGCAGCCCTGGAGGTGACAGGCAGAGACGGGAGGAAATGTAGCTTAGTGGTGGGGTAACAAGGCCATGGAGGGAGGGAGGGAGGGAGGGAGGTGGCTGAGAGTGGAGGAACAGGAAAGGTGGGGGAAAGAAGCAGAGGGTTGGAAGGGAGACTGAGGAAAGAAAAAAGGGGGAACAGCAAGTGGAGGAGACGAGGGGGAGGATGGGGGTGGATAACGTAGGTAAATCAGAGAATTATGTGGACACTGAATAAAGGGGATGTTGAAGTAATGGGGCACATCCACTAGCAGACTTTAAAACGACATTGTAATCGTGCATTCGTTTTACAATCTGTGATGTGCCTACACTGAACGATCAGTTGTTCAGTGTAGGCACGTGAATCATCCCTGAACATGGTTAACCTGACGTCGTCGTCAGGTTGACCAGCATGTTCAGGCTATGATAGATGTCAAAAATGACCAGCGGGCATGCGCATCGCTGGCCGTTTTTGACATTTACATGGCCGATTTGCAAACGATTAATAAACGATTACGATATCGCTATCGTTCAATCGCTTATTTTAATCGGGAAGTGGATACCCACCTTAAGGATGTTCATGCTGTGGACGAGGTAATAAGCGAGATGAAAACTTGAGTGGGGGCTGTGTGATGTAGAGACAGTGTGGATAAAAGTAGTTAAATGTTCAAAAATACAGGTAAAAGAACAGTGCTGCTAATGTGTGAGCGCAGCTACAAAAGTGAAATATAAAGAGAGATATGTGAGTAGTGGGTGAAGGAATTAGTTATTAAAATAATGATTAAAGTGGATAGATGTGATGCAATGGAAAAAGGCAGTATAAACAGGATTTTCAGTAGTATGAAGGCAAAAATTACAATGTACAGAGCCAATCCAGTCAGAGGTGTTTTGAACAACAAGAGCAATCAACAAGAGCAGCACGTAGATAGGGAAGTACTTGCAATGTCCAAGCAGAGAGTGCAGTAAGGAGATTCCTGGATATGCATGCAGCAGCTGTTAGAGATAGTGAATTAGCAAATTCACATAAGTATGTTGCTTGATGTCCTTCAGAAAGTGATCTTTGAGGGTGTTCTTCCTCAGTTTTCCTCCAGCTTAACTCCGGTGTAACTCCGTCTTAATTATCAAATTGTAATTACACTTGTAATCTAACACTTTATGCTTATAGATTAATTGATATATGTTTGGGCTATTTGTGTTGTCATTGACTAATGCACTAAAATGTATATTTGTTTTTGTTTTATTAGGAATAAATATTGCTTTGATTACCAGCGCTCCTAAATTTCTCTATTTTGTATTGTTTATCTTTGTGGGGAGTGGACCCAGTACACTAGTTTTTAGAGCTGCAGTTACTCATCTATAATAGATATCATCTTATTTATGTGTTTAATTTTTATGACCCAGCATGAGTCGGAGTGACTGGGAAACTTCTGGCGAACCTGGAGCTTAGTGTAGTCCTTACTTGCCTACTTTTATGGTCTTCCCTCCAGCAGGAAGTTGCGACGCTATTCATGTTGTCCTGGCTCAGACTCACTGCAAAATACTGCTTTTCATTGCACCAGACAGGGGGAGGCGGGGACATGTTTACAGTGAGTCACAACACATGTCAACACAGCATTGATCCACCAACTTCACTACCAAAGTGGATGGGTTCTGGGAAGGGAGGTCTCTGAAATACAGAAGAGCTTGCCAAGTTTTGTGGACCTTCCGGATATTATGGGGGAGCCGGCAAGTATGGTGTAGTTTCACTGCAAATACAGGTGACTATGGTCAACTACCGATCTAATTTACAAATGACTGATATTATTATCAGCCTCATTCTGGGGACTTTCTTGCTGCAATATATCACCTGATAGGAAAGGATCATGCCCATTGGCGCATCTATAATAGGCTCGCACTCTGTACCCATATAATTATACTTTGGAATCCGACATAAACACTGCAGCAACAGTAGAAATCGCAAGGAAAATGGCGCAACAGCCATTGTGTCCGGAGATTTGGGCATGCGCAGTGGAGATGTCACCGGCTACATGGAACGGGCGACATGTTCCCGGAGACCTGCGCATTCGGTGAATCTCCTTAAAACCTGGAGTGTAATGGCAAAGTTTTGGTTTCAGGATTTGTTTGAAGCTGCTTGATAAATTTGATATTTTATATTGGTTTTTATTTTTAAAAAATTAGGATACCAATTTTACTACTAATTGGGGGTTTATCTGCATTTTTGTGGCAGTTTTAAATTTAGTAACTTCATGGAATGTAAAAACGCTGGGAGAATGTCGAAAATCTGTCTGTTTTGCAAACCCACTCTTTAATAAAGTTACCTCCAGTTTCTATAAACAAGACCAGAAAAAGATCTTAAATTGTAGGAGTGTAAAAACTGCCAGGAAGCCAACTGGCCAACACAGATGCTTTGTCCTGTATGTTTTGCTTAAGGGCTACACGTGTTCTGCTCAAGAGGTCGAAACAGGACAAAAACACTGGAAAGGTTGATTTGATTGATGTACTACTGCTTGGTGACTGCATGACAAGTGCATAATTTTTCCCCAGAAGACGAAACCCTTACCCTGATCTTGCCACAATATATACAGTATACAGACCTATGCAAAAAGAACCAAAGCATCTGCACACACTTAATACAAATATATAATATTGGGTGCAGGGTCATATCTCATCTCATGTAAATTAAACATCAGTCTCTAGGCCCATGCCCCAACACTCATTCAAATATTTAAGACAAGCAAAAACTTAATTTATTGCAGAGAAAAATAGTCTTCAGCCATCATTCTATAGTAGATTAGATACTTATCAGCCTGGATATAAGCATTATCATGGTAGAAAGGCCTTGTCCACCAACACCTTTCTCAAGGGCTCCTGAGATTTATATATTTATAATACATAAATGCGCATATATGGGTCTGGAAGAGGTAAGAGAAGAAACTTTAGTGAGAGGGGTATACAAAATGTAAAAGTTCTAGGGTGGATTGGGAGGATCCCCGGCCATTCAGCCATTTTAATAATAAAAATTTCTAACCTGAAGGTATTGTTGGTAATATTTATGGGGTAGGAATAATCTGGTTTGTAGGTCTACAGAGCCTGGGAAATAGCCATGAAGGGTAATCTCATTGCGGACCCTGATTTTGTCTTGTATCCAGAGTGTAAAAGTTGCAGGGGAGAAAAGTGTGAGTTGTCCCAGAGAGGGCATAATGCGTACAGATACAAAAGTAATTGATTCGAAGAGGTAACGTATCCATAGGTGACAAGAGAGGCCACCTTCCGAGAAAGGAGATTCAGTCTTTTCTTTCTTCATTTTAGGCGAATTTCTCTGACTATATACATTTAGAGATCATTTTATGTAGTTTAAGTATTGCAATAAAATCTGGGGAACAAATTAATTTTGATGGAAGCTATTCTGCCCAACCAAGTGATATACATACTATTCCATTGAGGGGGCGCCAAGAGGGGGAGGAGTGGGTACTAATTACCTATGCCGCCCCCCCTCCCTCTTACTTATCAGCAGCCCAGCACATGCTTACTATGTGCTGGGCTGCAGTAGGATCAGGGAGACTGCTGCCGCTAAGCAACAGCAGCAGTATCCTCTCCCCTGCCTGTGGGGGAAGCGATCACACTGACTAGGGGCAAATGCAGGATTTTTACAGGGGGGTTTCTACACACACACACACACATACTGTATGTATATATATATATCTATAGTGTGTGTATGTATGTGTAATATATATATGTATATACACATACCTTACACACTTACCTTGCAGCAGCTGTGGGTTGTAAACCTGATAAGGTGGGATCTGGCAGCCTGGCACCGTCATAAGGCCCTCCCCCTAGCGACAAAATGCTGCGATTCGCGGGTCATTCGGGAGAGGCCCGGAGCCAAATGATGCGATTTTAAAGGAATCACGTCATATTGGCTCCGCCTCCTCCCGAATGACCTGCGCATCGCGAATGCTGTGAGGAGGCGAGGTTTAAGAAGATGGTGTAGCAATGCCTCCCGCTATTAGGCCACGCTCCTGATAGTAATGGGGCCCGGGCCGGCTCTCTATGGCCCTGATTCCATTTAGCTAAATATAATATTGACATTAGGTAATAAGGCTGAAAACTTAGCTAAGAAGAGTTGATTATATTGTTTTACCAGGTGAATATCAAAGTATCAAAGCTGAAATGCTGCCATTTCAATTTAATATTTTTCTCTGGAAGTTTTTTGACAGTGGGGATAACTGGTCCATTCCAGAAATTTCTGGTTCGGAGGTGTTAGCGTTATGGGGGTGGACAGGGGAGAAGAGTGTGTCACTTGTATATAATGTCACCAGTTAAATCAATATAGCTCTGACTTTTGTTGTTAGTTTTATTGATGCATAAGAGATACTAGGGTGTGTTTTGTGTCCTAATAGAGTAGAGGAGCCAGAGGCGTATCTATAATGGGTGCAGGGTGTGCGGGGAACACGGGCCCCTGGGTCTAGGGTGGCCCCGCACCGCACACCCTGCACCCATAATATTACTTACCTTTCCGAAGTCCCACGTCGGCGCAGGGTTCCGGTGCTGTAAAACGCCCGTTGTTTGCGCATGCGCAGTACAGGAAAAATGGCCGCCGCAGCCATTTTCCCAATGACCTGTGCATACATTATAGACTCTGGGTACACTCTAGTGTCCAGAGTCCCTATAGCTCAGTGCGCTGCCGGGCGGAGAGGAGGGGGTCCGTGTCGGAGACTGCACACGGGCCCCCTCCTCTCTAGAAACGCCCCTGAGAGGAGCCAATAATGCATAGTCTATCACAGAGAGCTGTGTGAGCTGGCCATATTTATAGAGGAACTAGCCGTCCTCTTATGTCAGACAGTGTGAACATTGAAATATTTCTGTGTGTGTAAATACATAATACAGAATGTGTTTTCAAAAAAAGTCTGTGTCCGTGCTTAAGCCCGGCTACCAATGGTGTTAAAATAGCATTTTTATACACTAGTGCAACGCATGTAAGCGGGTCTAACAATGGAACCCATTAATTCCAATGTTAGCATACTCATTCACGTCTTCACTTGACTTTGGGTCTGTTGTATTAGTGTTCTGCCTGTTTCTTGCTCTATTTTGCTCATTTAAATACACATGAAATGCACTGCAAGAAAACAGTGGTTTTCCAATAACCCCAAAAAAGTAAAAACACTTGTCAATGAATGCATGTGCTTTCAAATAAGAACTTCAGCCTTAAGGGGCATACACACGTAACGATTTTGTAACGAACGATTATCTGTCAGATTTTATTTCAGATTTCTCTTGAAAAGTGAACGATTTCTTAAAGTGTAATGAACAACGATCGAAAAATGTCCCTTCCCTTAATGAAAATAGTTATGTTGGACAGTCTGAAATGACTACAAACTACAGATGGGAGCGCAACGTAACGATTTTCGTTCAGTGTTATAACTCAGAAACTGAACGATTTTTTGAACAATAACGTAGTTATGATTAAATCGTTCAAAAAATCGTTACGTGTATACGCACCTTTTGTATTATGCCAAATATGTCCCTATTTTTAAATTAGGTTTTATTGAGTGAATTAAAAGCACATACTTTCCTGTGTTATATTTTGGATATCATTATCTTATTCTCAGAAGGTCTTTATTACCTTCCATAGTAGCTTCAGTCTGCTTTGAATGGACTTCACCTGTCATACGCTACTGTGCATATGCTACACGTGTTTCCTTTATGACCATGCCAGTAAAAGATTATGTCCTGACACAAATGCGTGGTTGTTTTTTGTGTGTTTGGAACTTAATGGTCATGTTCAACATTGCACATACCAAACGTACAATTCACTTCAATTTTAAAACCGCTTGTCATTAAATGATGCTTATCAGATGCCTTCTCATTGTTACAGGAGTCGGACGGCAAGTCTCACAAAGCCAGCAAAGTCTTGTTTCTGGGAAACATGAAGAGACTAATCTCAACTGGGACATCCCACTGGAATAACAGACAAGTTGTCCTCTTGGATCAAGTACGTGTAATTAACTATGACACAACAGCACAACACAACAGCTCAGAGTTGTGTAACTGTATAGGGAGTAGGGACTAGATGATATCAGTACTTTAGCCAACTTTAAATACAGCTCAGATGTAGACAGCAATCAACTTTGCATCTTATTGATATATGATACCCAAACAAGGGCTATTTACAAAACACCTAGCTATGCATAATGAACTTAGTATTGGTTACTAATGGGAAACTGTAAGTAGTGATGAGTGGCTGAAAGGATCATGTTGATGCAAATAATATAATAGTACTGTCATATCCACATTTATGAATGGTGGCTACTCCTTAGAGCTTACCATTTCAATTATTATTGATGGTGACTTTGTTATATGCTTGTTACACTGTTTAACACTAAATGGAAAAGTGGGCAAATTACCTTTTGTGGATTCTAATAATTAGAATGGTAATCGCACAAACAAATCTTGTGGGTGTGATATGTTAGGTTTGCAGTTCTTATGTCGACATGAGAATGTTGACCTTGTCAAAATGTCGACATGCAACACGTTGATATTGTCCATGTCGACATACATCATGTCTACACTGATGACATGTCGACATGATAGATTGTTGACCTAATGTCCCTGGTGGCCCAGTGGTCACTTACCTGGTCCCAACGGCAGCGGCGTCTCCAGCGTTGTCTTCTGGTTCCTGACAGTCTCGTGACCAGCAGTTCCGGCGTAGACTTGTGACTCAGTGGCTTTACAGTGAGTATTTTCCTCCTTACCATAACCTCCTAGTGCCTAACCCTTTAACCCTTTCGGCAGCGACTAAACCTGACCGTCGACATTCTGAGAATGTCAACATTTTACATGGCGACATTTCAGATGTTGACATTGTGAATATGTCGACCATCTGAGGATTTCGACATGGTGCCTGTCAATATGTTGAACAATGTCAACATTGCGGTGTTGACATTTATGTATGTTGACAGGGTAACTGTCGACCATGTGACCAAATGCCTAGTATTAGGTACCATCAGTGGTGTCGGCATATGTATATTAACCACCGGTGGATCCTTACATGTCTGGCCAGGGGGGAGGGGGGCGAGGAGGTCTGCACATCATAGGCTGCAGTCTATGCAGTATCCAGCACTCTCCTCCCTTGCCATCCTGATCAGTGATAGCTGATATCACCAGAGGCGGGGCAACTGCAATGGGTGGCACCTTAATAAGGGGCGTGGCTTAAGCCCGGAGCTGCTACAGACAGGCTGGCTTTTAGGGGCTGCATCAGCAACAGCCCCTATGAGGCAAATAGGACTGCTATAATAGTAGTGGATTCGCTTCCCATGGGAAGGACTGTCTTTGCTATTGCAGTTCGGACTGGCAGTCAGTGGCGTAACTAAGGGGGGTCGAGCAGGGCGTGTGCCCTGGGTGCCGTATGAGCGGCGGCGTGGGGGGGGCCCCCGTCGGCCACGGTACCGGCCAGCCCTAGTTAGGCAGTGTAGCGCCGACCGCAGTATGTGCGGTGAGCGCTACACATTTACACAGGACTGGCGCTAGGCTTCCCTGCACCCAGCGCCGGTCCTGTGCTGCACAGCCAAGCCCCTTCCATCCCCCTGAGTGCTTACCCAATAGCACCAAGAGGCGGGCTCAGGCTGTGCAGTTTAACACACACATCGCCGCCAGCGCAGCAGCGATGTGTGTGTTAACCAGTAGCCAATGAGAGTCAGACAGACTCTCATTGACTGCTGCAGCGCCGACTGCAAGAGCCGAGCTGGAGCTTACTCATGAGCTCCGCCTTCCGGCTCTTGCAGTGGGTAATGGGAGAGATGTCATGACATCTCTCCCATAATGCAGAGCGCGCCAGCCCGGGAGGACTGACGTGCGGTGGTGGGAGCAGTGGCCGGAGTCGGAGCGTGGATTAAGGTAAGTGTATTTTTTAAAACTTTTTTTTATACTTGTGTGTCTGCACTACGGGGGGGCACCATTACAGGGGGGATTTCTGTTGGGGTGGGGCACTACCGGGGACTACAACTAGGGGGGGGGCTACTAGGGGCACTGCATCAGGAGGGGGAACCTCTACTGGGGACTACTGCTGGGGGGGGGAACTACTACTGTGGCACTATATTAGGGGCTTACTACTAGGGGCACAAGGGAAACTACAACTGGGGACACTATATAAGGGGCTTACTACTAGGGGACCACTACAGGGGGCACTATGTAAGGGGCTTACTACTAGGGGACCACTACTGGGGGCACTAAATAGGGAGGATCACTACAGGGGGCACTGTATAAGGGCACTGGATAGGGGGAATCACTACTGAGGGCCTGCATAAGGGGGACCTCTACTGGGGGCACTGCATGGGGGTGACTACTGCTGTGGGCACTATATAAAGGGCACTGCATAGGGGGTACCACTACTGGGTCACTGCATAGGGGGGACTACTACTGGGGACTCTATATAAAGGGCACTGCATAAGGGGGTACCACTACTGGGGGCACTGCATTAGGGGGACTGTTACTGGGGACACTATAGAAGGGGGACCACTACTGGGGGCACTTCATAGGGGGGACCACTACATGGGGCACTGCATAAGGGAGACCACTACTGGGGGCACTGAATAAGGTGACCTAATGATCGGCTGCACAAGGGGGCCCACTACTGGGGGTATTGTATAAGGGGAACTAATGGGGGTACTGTATAAGGGGCACTTCTATGGGCCTGCATAAGAGGGACCACAACTGGGGACATTGCATACTGGGGTAGTGTATAAGGGGCACTACTGGGGTTAAGGTGCATATGGAAAGGAATGCTCAGAGTGACAATAAAGGGGTGTGTGTCATGTTGACACACCCCATTTTTAAGTGATCACACCCATTTTTTTGCAGATAGGGGGTTTGGGCTCCATTACTACATTTGCCCTGGGCTGCAAAAACCCTGGTTACGCCACTGCTGGCAGTCTCAGGGGGAGAAAACACCTCCCCCTGGGACTGCCTGTCTGGCTGTGATCAGCAGGGAGTGCTTCCAATGAGAAGTCATTACCACTGCTAGGCAGTCATAGTGAGTGGCAGATTGTGCTTGGGGGGGTTGCAGTCCCACAGCCCCTTGGTGAAATCCGCCACTGATATTAACTGAGGCCTCCATAGGATATAAAATTGGAGCCCTAATATATATGAATCTTTGTATTGGTGGCTGATGATAGCAGAGATGGTTAGTGATGAACTAGCAAATTATAAATCACCATACTAAAAATCCTTTATTTGTTTGTACAGCCATTACATGTACACAGTTATTATGCCTACCATATTATCATGTTGTTAATATCTTAAAAAAGTGCTTACAAAATATGACCTGATTCCAGTCTTCCCTCATGCTTTGTTACGCTCCACTTTCAAACATACAGTTTTATTATTTTTGTCTAAAAATTCCCAATTTTATGTACATAAGTTGTTTGACTGACCTGACACTGCTCACAGAAGGCCCTATTTACGAAATGCAAACTTTCAAGGCACATACAGATGGACCATTTGGCTACATGCATGCAATATTTTGAGGTGTGCACCCAGTTTGCTTTGCATAGAAGGCCCAATGATTCAAAGAGCCAGGTTACTGGCAGTCTCTCTATATACTGTATCTCCACATGGCACAGATGAGCCCTCTAGTGGTGCCGTCTGCTTATGGCAAGCTACATAAGCTTTTTCTGAAATATCTCTGTTAATGCAAATGAAACAAAGAGATATTTACACTAGATGTTTTCCTAAGCATCCATTGCTACCCAGACAACTGATTCCTATACACCAGCATGATGGTTGAAATACAGAAATATGTTCTATTGCCAGTTTCAAGTGGTCTGTGTACTTTATTGTTGCTATGGAAAAGGAATCTGGAACAGCATTACTGCACAGACTTGCGTATGAACATGTATCGTACACGTGTGTAAACATATACAAGGGTTCTCGCCTGCAAAGAGGCAGGGTAAAGGGTACTCATAACACTATGTAAAACATAACTTTTAATTAATGCATATAAAAGACTTATAAAAGAGAGTAATTAGTATAATGTGTCAATAGCGACAGGGTCACAAGAGACAACTAATTATCACTGTTAAAAAAAATAATTAAATACATTTGTATTAAATAGAAACCCAACTGAAAAGCAAGCAAAGCACATTTATTAATATTTTTTATTTCAGAAAAAAATGATTTGTCAATACAATGTCTAATTTCATGTTCCAGTGCGCATTAAGTATAGGTGTATTGCAGTCTACAGTGCAGTGTATAAGCATGTTTCCATGAGCATAAATATATACATTGTGTATTAGTGCATACAGAACATAAGTTTCCCCACTTACTTGAAATTGCAGGATGACCTATCTGTGCCTTTACAAGAGGAGGACTTGGATGGCTCCTCAGGTCTACTCTTCCCCTTTTTTGACGGTGATACAAATGTGCTATATTTAGTGGGAAAGGTAAGTGTTGTGGGTTTATAGCCCACCCATAATTTTCACATAATGTATATTATAACTAGCGAGCTTTAACTGCATGATAACCTAAATAGGATAATTGTTCCATAGGGAGAGGGGAATATTCGATACTATGAAATCAATTCTCAGAAGCCTTACTTGCAATACTTGAATGAATTTCGATCACTCTTACCTCAAAAAGGAATTGGTGAGTTTTTGTTTTACATTTCATGATTTTAGAGCCTATGTTATTTGTTACACATGCACGCACATGCATACGCACACACGTATACACACATGACCAACACATAACAATGGAACTGGTTGCATCAAATAGTAAGCCTATGGGGCAATGAGATCTGTCCAACTGTCAGAATAAACTGGATTCTTGCTGTATTATTATTATTAATAATAATAATAATAATAATATCAGGTGCACTATATATCAACATGAGCTCAAGAACTTATCCAGAGTTTTTGTGACAAAGATATAACATTGCTACCAAATTCTAAAAATAGCATATATATAGGCAGTGTACAGGGACATTAGTTCAAATCTACCGATGGTCATCCCGAATTAAAAAATAAATAAATCTGCAATCCCCTATGCCAGGACAAATAGTGTTGTAGACCATTACTAAAGAACTTAATTTATGATTCCTTGAAAGTCATTATGTGTAATGACGAGTGAATTATCTAAGTAGAGCTTTGCAGGCTTCCATTAGAGAACACTTAACTGGTCTGGACAATGTTATGAATATTGGAGTTGCTCTGTACAGATCTTTGAAAAGGAATTAAGCCCCTAATACATTTTGTTGCTGCAGATTTTGAATGTTAATTTTGTTTGAGAGAAACGTTTTGTGGTAAAATTTAATTAACATTGGGTTTTGCTGCGGAACAGGCCTTTCACAGAGGTGCAAAGTTCAAACTTTGAGACTTGCCTTTCTGTAAAGGCAAATGTAAAGCACTTTGAGTTTTTTTTAGGAGAAAAGCGCTATATAAATAAAATAATAATTATTATTATTAATTCACATATGGTCACAAAATGTGTTGTTTAGTAGCATCCCCGGCCATACCTCTGTCACACTATGCAGCAGACTGAATTGGTATTTGTTGTACCAGTTCTACTCATGATTCGTACATTCTATATCATATAAACTTACAAACACAATGCCGGAATGGCACTGTCTTTGTAAGTTTATATGATGTAGAATGTACGAATCATGAGTAGAATTCATCTTGTGACCATATGTGAAATAATAATAATAACAATTTTATTTATATAGCGCTTTTCTCCTATAAAATTTAAAATGCTTTACATTTGCCTTTACAGTACAAAATAAGCTTAAACAAGGGACAGTAGTGAAATGCTTGGGTGAATAGGTGAGTCTTGAGTCTATTTTTGAAGGATTCTAGAGTGGAGGCCTCTCAAACTGTGCGGGGAAGTGAGTTCCATAAGGTTGGAGCCACAAAACTGAAAGCTCAACCCCCAGACTAATTCCAGGAGATTCTAGGTACTGTTAATAGTCCTTTGTCAACGGATCGCAGTAATCAAGTGGGACGGTAAGGAATCAGAAGCTGCTTTAGGTACCTTGGGCCATGGTCATGTAGGACTTTGTAAGTTAGTAAGCCAATCTTGAAAACAAATCGCCAGCTGACAGGCAGCCAGTGAAGAGAGTAGAGAATGGGGCTGGAACGGGGCTGGTTAGTTAATAGCCTGGCAGCTGTGTATTGTACCATCTGCAAGCGGTGCAATTCTTTTGCTGGGAGTCCAAGGTGGAGGGCATTTCAGTAGTCTAGGCGTGATGATATAAATGCATGCATGACTTTAGGCAGATCTTCTGAGGGAATTAAGTGCTTGATTCTGGCTATATTCCTCAGATGAAAGAATGAGGAATTGATTGTGGCTGATACCTGATGTTCAAGTGTCAAGCCGCTATCCAGGACAACACCAAGACTCCGCACATGTTCAGTGTTTTGTAATTCTGATCCCCTAGCGTAAGTCCTGTTGGTTGGCTACTACTGTAGCCCTGTCCTGTGACCTATCATTAGGACCTCTGTTTTATCAGGGTTCAGTCACAGACAACTCATCCACTCCTGAAGCTCAGCTAGGCAGCCATTTAGGGTTGTTATGGGGTTCTTTGAGGCAAATATGCTGGTACACATTACAGACAAATGCTGAAAAATTATTTCCTAAAATAAAAAAAACCATTACCACAGAGATTCTAGGTTCTGTAAATGATAATAGCATGATATTCATTAAAAGAACATTAACTCACTGTGTAGTAATTTAGCTGTTGTTGTGACTAGAAAGAGGCAAATAAAACCCATTATTATATAAATAAACAGGATGTAGTCGGCATTCCGACGGTCAGGAGGAGGTTGCCCAAAAATCAACGAATCCTCTAAACATAAACATACTGTATCTATTATTTTGGGTGATGTATTCCCCTCACAAACACACACATTCATATTCATATATGTTAATATAGAGAGACTCTCTATAGAGAGAGACTTGTCAGCACCTTATTCCATGAATGAAATTATCAAGATACAATGAAACTGGTTGTGACACTACGTGGTCTATTCATCATCACTTAATTTCGACAAAAGTAGGTGAAAATGAACACTTTCATCTACTTTTGTAGAAATTAAGTGTCCGCACTATTCATTATCAGTGTAACGCAGAAGATATAGCTGATATCTCCTGGTTACATTTCTCCCCCTGATAATTTCCACAGTCCCCATACAATTGAAGTTTGTTAAGTCTGGGAAAATCCCATTTTCCATCAGAGGTATGGGAAATGTGATCAGCATGCGGGTGCTGATGCAAATTTAAGGCATGGAGGAGATTTTTACGAAATCTCCTCCAAAAGCCCTGTGATAAATTTATGTGAAGCTAAAAGGTTTGAAACCACCCGTGTGATAAAATATCAGATGTGATAATTTAGTTTTAAACTCGTCACAAGTTTTTAGCTAAAAAATGGGTTATTCACCTTACTAAAGTATCACATCTGAAAAGCTGCTCTTTATGCAAAGAGATCTTTTTGGAAGTGTAAAATACTTCCCTGGGGCTGTCTGTGTCTCTGTCATCCTACCTGTAAATTTAGCAGAAAAATCTGTATTTGGATGGAAAATCCGAACCGATCCGAGCCTGCACATCCCTAATTTAAAGGCTTTCACAATTGCGAATGTTGGATGCCGGCTTTGAGCATGCTGGAGAGGTTATTTGCCGGGACAGAACATTTTATCACAAGCTCTGTCCCAGCAATATTAGTACATTCCTGTGGTTTTTTGTAATATCTTAATGCGAAAGTGGCCAATTTTTTCTCATCATGCAGATGGTGAGAAATAGGCCACTAAATAACCAAATATTAAGTATTAGAGACTCCAAATCTCATTAAAAATAATGGGGTAGATGTATGAAGCCCAGAAACGGTATCTCCCGTTTCTCCCCGATGTATGATCATGGGTCTGGGCGATAAATGACAGGGGCGCTATGCGCCCCTGTCATTATCAGCGCTGCTATCTACAAGATAGCAGCGCCGACAGCCTGGGCTATGTACGAACGGTCAGATTGTCTGACCGTTCGGCCGGCTGTAGCTGTTGTTATCGACAGCTACAGCCTGGCGTTAGCAGCGCTGTCCCTGCTGTGGTGGCTACCGGCTCCAGGGCTGCATGCGGGGATCTCGCGATACTTGCGAGATCCCGCGCATGCTCATTGGAGCCGGCCGGGCCTGACACACATCGCATCAGCACTAGGCTGATGCGATGTGGTCTGCAGCGGGTAGCGCCGGAGGGGGGAGTTAACGCTCCTCCTCTCCGGCCGGTGAGATGTTCACACATCTCACCGGTAGTGCTTCCTGCTTCGCCTCGGTAAAGAGGCGAAGCAGGAAGCGTTATAGCGGCACTTAACGTGCCACTATAATACATCTACCCCAATGTTTAATACCAATACCGATCTAGGATGCATATTAGACTAATAACAAAAAATATTAAACCATATAAATAAAGCGCATAAATAAAAGCTGAAATAAAAATATAAATACACCACTTGATACCAGCTATTTAGTAATTGATGCAACAACCTCATGTGAGGTAATCATATACTAAAAATGCATGATTGCCATTTCTGTAATGTAAGGCAATCCATCGATAGAGGCTTTTATGAGGACAATGGACTCTGGGCCTGATTCAGACCCGCTCGCGAGCGCTATGCGCTCGCGAGCGGGTCGATGTTTGGCCAATGCGCATGCCGGAGCCGGCTCCATCGTGCGCATGTGCGAGACCCGTCTAACGACGGGCGCTCTGGGTCTCGCACCAAAAAGGGGCGGCTAGATCGACAGCTCGCACCGTTTTGGAGGCGTGGCGGGGGGTGGCTTCACAAACGGAGGCGTTCCCAAGCGAACGCCTGCCGTTTGTGGGCGGCCAGTGATGTCAGTGGGAGAGCTTCCGGCTCTATTAGAGCCGGAAGCTCTCTGGGGCTTGCGGCAGACCATCGCGACCATCATCCTGGCCGCTCGCACTAGCTGTGGGTGACAGCTATGCGAGCTGCCAGGATGCTGCACAAAAAAGAAAAACGCCCTGATTCAGAGCGAGCGCTCTTTCAGAGCGTCCGTCTCTGAATCAGACCCTTTGATCATTGCCTTCAGAAGATGAAGCTGTAGACATATTCAAAAGAGCTCAAACCATGTTAGCCGATTCTAATTTGAGACGTCACAAAATAGACTTGAATAGTTTAAATATAGTAGTTTAATATTAGGTTATTTTGTGTCACAACCAGTTTCATTGTATCTTTATTATTCCATTGAGGGAAGAAAGCGCTGACTAACACTCCCTGTTTTGCAGGGCTTTGGCGCTTTTTATGGTTGTCTGTAGACCCTGTAGACAGCTGCCTTTCACCTCTATATATGTTAATAGCAAAAGGTATATTTCAATTGCCGAAACAGAAGGATTCCTGAACTAGGGATATAATATAGTGTAAAACTGTCCCATAATAAAAATGTAAATGTAAGCTTAATGGCAGTCACTCAAAAAATAGATTGGCAAATGCATAATACTTTAAGAACCTCTTCAATGGAATGTAACTTCGTAGAACACTGCACTTCCATGATTGTGTTCATCAGTCATAGTAATTCAATGTCTCTCTCTCTCTCTCATATATATATATATATATATATATATATATATATAACATTAAAAACTTTATAATGTATTTAAACATTTAAAAATGCATGCACCCTTAAGGAGCACCAGGTGTGCAGTAAAATAAATCCAACAAGATGGACCATGAACATCCTATGACAAATCTTCACTGACTGCATATTTTGCTGCTGCTGTCAACTACAAAATGATTGGCATGTATGATTAAAATATTTGGTCTACTTCAATCGAAATATTGTGTACTGTAATAGTCACTAAAGATTAATATTAACATATTCACCTAAGATATATATTATGCCTGCCCATGCCAACCTCCAGTATTTAAATCCTAAGGCATGCAGTGAGGTTTAGAAACCATGTGGAAGAATGGGAGGCACTGAAATTCTATACTATACATTTTTAGCAGGTCCTAGTGCTTACTCTTCTTATATTTACATATCATATTAGGTTCCCTGTTCTTCTTCTAGTACGTCCTTTTTGCTAGGAGATGACATCCACATTTCTGTTTCATTCACGGGAAACAACTACAGTTGTTTAAGATCCTCTCCCTTTTTAACCCCAGTGGTTGCTGGAAAAGGTCTGCATATGGCAGTCACTTTATTGTAAGGTTTATTCTACAGTTTATATTATTTAACTTTTTTGATTAGCATCCAACATTGAATCACTTCCGGTGTGTTTGTATGTGTTTGTGGAGGGGGGTGAGGTGTGTTGCCTGGTCATGGATAGTGATCAGGATTCCCATACCTCTAGTGCACAAGTTCTCAAACTCGGTCCTCGGGACCCCAAACAGTGCATGTTTTCCTTGTCTCCTCACAGAATAACAAGTGAAATTGTTAACTCCACCTGTAGATCTTTTAAAATGTGTCAGTGAGTAATGAATACACCTGTGCACCTGCTGGGTGACCTGGAAAACTTGAACTGTGTGGGGTCCTGAGAACAAAGTTTGAGAAACACCGCTCTAGTGCCATTGGGCCAAGGAGACTCCACAATAAGGTAAGTGGCTCCCTGCTCCAGACTAAAATCGGTGGTCAGCCCCTCTTGTGTGACATGCTCAGGAGCAGTGGGTGCGAGGGTGCAGGTACTACCTATCAAAACAGCTCCACACTAGGCAAAGGGAAGTTAGAGGAGCCATACCATAATGCTGAAGGGCTGTTACCTCCTGTTTGGTACGGCTAATGCAGAGCTCACTTAGCTTGCCACACATTATACAAACAATGCCCTTAACTGCTCTGCCTCTCCCACTGGAGCCATGAGGAACTTCCTCCTTTGGGGTCTCCAATCAGGTCCCTTTGACTGCAGCCATGCATTATATGGGGGCATAACTATGGGGGCACTAATACAGGGGCATTATATGGGGGCACTACTATATGATTTCCTTCCTTTCAAATCAAGGGGGTAACGTCGGCGTATCTAAATATCTTTTGGGGTAAAAGGTAAAGAAGTTCCCTGACCCCTGCACTAGTGCAAGAGACTCACTTTGCAAAGACTAACCTGCTTTCCCTTACATGACTTGCAGTATTCTCATGGTTATTATGCCAATGGAGCTGTGATAAGGAAGGTGTGGCAATATTTTTTCAATGTCATTGCCGCTTTTCTCTACAGTAAGAGCTTGTAGCTGGCTTTGGCAGATGCCTTATTTTAGTAGGGAAGCTAGATGAGAAGGATATCACTTTAGTCAGTCTAGGCACCCAATACCAAGGGGAGAGTCAACATAAACAATGTCCACACAATATAGGTAATGGGGAAGCGCTGTGCGTTTAATGTGAATTAGAGAGTGTGATGTATAGTAGTACTGTATGTCGTAAAGTGGTTGAAAAAATTATTGAAGGAATGTATATATGTGGTATATTTCAGGCATGTAAAAAGATGTGTGTGAGAAATTGGGTAATGAGTGAAATGGCAGTCATCAAGAATACAATCTGAAAAAATAAAAATTTTTTTTTTTTCTTAACTCATAAAACCTACTTCCAAAAATTATAAAAAATGAGTGGAGGAAAAAAAAAAAAAAAAAAAAAACAAGTTCTAAAACAAATTAAGAACCTAAGTAGTAGCAGCAGAAGTACCAGTCATACCAACGGAGACGAGAAGGCATCAATTAGGGTAAGGTAGGGATAGTGGGCCTGATTCAGCAAGGATCACTATTGGGATCGCAGCTGCGATTATGCACGCAGTTCTACCGCTATAGTATGCTAATTCATTGCGATTGCTATGCCGTCGCACCACTACATAAGGATGCCCACTTTACCTTACACATATTCGTAATGTTTAACAAGACTGTGAAAACATCGGTACAATCGAGTACCATCACAGCCTCACGCATACTTTCTCAAGCCCTGACCTTACTCAGAAATTGCTAACTTCAGTGCATGTTATGAGACCACAGGCTGCGTAGGACACATCAGTGGATAATTTATGCATGCCCATGCAACGGCGTTCAACACCCTGTATCTGGAACAGTAGGGATATATTTACTAACGTGCAGGTTTATAGAAGTGGATGTGTTGCCCATAGCAGCCAATCAGATTCTACGTATTTATTGAGCATCTTCTAATAGATAATAGCTAGAATCTGATTGGTTGCTCTGGGCAACACCTTCATTTTTATAAGCCTGCACTTTAGTAAATATACCCCAAGGAGTGGAGGGGAATCTGTTTAAGATAATGAAGTGTACCAACCATGTTGAAATGTTTATTAAGCTCTTTCATTGTATGTACTCTGAAAGTATTACATAAAATTAGGTTTTCCCAATCAAGGCTATGCTGGCATAAATGCAACAAGGTAGGGTATATTTTGCATACATTCTGGAGATTCCTCATGATTCAGCCTCTTTGGAAGGAAATAGACCATCCTAGTTTTGAGGTTTTGTGTCTCCACTTGTCTTTGTTACCCGATGTGTTGTTTGCTACAGATATGTTGTGGATCATATTATTATTTCTATAAAAGCTGCCATAGCACAGTTTTGAAAGCAGGAAGTTTCTATATCTCTCTTTGATTTTTCAGAATTAGCCATAGTTTTCAAGACTGTACTGTCCTTAGGTATATGGTTCCCCTAGGTCTTCCAGGTTATTCCTGGGGTAGCTGAATTTCACTCTCATCTTATATTGGTCATATTTCCGTCCTCACCTTTTGCTTAGTTATGGAAAGTGTGTGCTCCGTTTTTTTTTCCCTGATGCCCTTTTCTTTCTTTATGCAATTAGTGTAACATCTGTATGATGGCACTCAGATTAACCACAAGGTGAAGCACTTCTGCTCTAGGACAAGGAGCTCTGGGAGATGCCATGACAGATCCTCTGAACTTCCTTCTGATCTGCTTGTTCCATCAGGCAGTTTCAGCCAAAGTATTATCACAGTATTTGGAAGATCTACACCTTCCCATTTGACAGGCTACTGTTCTTCTTGTAGGAGGACTGGAAGGGTAGTTCATACTATGCACTTTGAAGATCAGGTTCCAGCCCTTTTACCTGAGATGCAGGGATTAATCATGTGCAGCCTCCATATATTTTCCCAATAGCTCATTAGGATTTCAACTTGGTGCTGACAACCTAACAGGACTCACCTTATGAACCATTGGATAAAGTGGAGCTAAAGATCCTCACCTGCAGGGTTGCCTTCCTGTTGTCTTTATTTACAGCTAGGAGAGTATAAGAGCTAGGGCTCTGTCTTGTAGGTCTTCCTTTCAATTCAAGTTGGTCACCCAAGCCACTTCTATGTCAGGACATTGGTACTCCGGCCTTGAATTTAAAAAAAGTATCCAGAGAAAGAAGACTTTGCTCTCTGGACATTGCGAGGTGCATTGCTTTGACAGTTCATCGGGCTTATATTGGGACAAGCAGCCTGTTTCTGAAAATGTGAGGACACAGGGGGTCATTCAGACCCACTCGTGAGCGGCAGTACGCTCACAAGTGAGTCGATGTTCCCCACTGCGCATGCGCATGACGGAGGGAGCTCCGTCATGCGCGAGACCCGAGGAGCGACGGGCTTTCCATCGCTCAGGGTCTCGCACCAAAGGGGGCGTGCTGTCGATGTTGATTGACAGCACGCCCCCTTTGGTGGGCGTGGCGGGGGCGTGGCGGCCAGACGGAGGCGTTCCCATGGGAACGCCTACCGTCTGAAGCCGGCCCCACTGACATCACTAGTGATGTCAGTGGGAGTGATTTTGGCTCTGATAGAGCCAAAATCACTCTATGGCTTGCAGCAGGGAGACCCTACCGCAGGGTCTCCGTCGCAAGTCCGATGGTCAAGACCATCGCGACCATCTTTTTGGCCACTCGCATATGCTGTGGGTGGTCACCCACAGCTATACGAGCGGCTAGGAGGCCGCTCCATTTTCATGGAGGAGGGCCCTGATTCAGAGCGAGCGCTCTGGTCAGAGTGTCCGGCTCTGAATCAGGCCTACATTCCATCAGATCAGTGGGGGACATCTTGGGCAGCATAGGGCCTTGGCTGAGTAGCTGTCCCGGGTGGCCCCCTGGTCTTTGGTACACATGTTCACAAAATTCTACAGGTTCAATATTGTAACATTCAGAGACTGCTGAGTGTAACCTCCCTTAGGGACAGCTTTGGGATGTCCTCAATACTCCCACAGATTAAATCGAAACACGATTTTTGTATTTCTTTTAACTCTTGGACCATGGACTCTGTAGGCCTGATTCAGAGACGGACGCTCTGAAAGAGCGCTCGCTCTGAATCAGGGCGTTTTTTCTCTTTTTTGGAGCGGCCTACTGGCTGCTCGCATAGCTGTGGGTGACCACCCACAGCTATAGCGAGTGGCCAGGTTGATGGTCGCGATGGTCAAGACCATCGCGACCATCTGGCTTGCGACGAGACCCTTGTGGTAGGGTCTCGTGGCCGCAAGCCCCAGAGAGCTTTTCGGCTCTAACAGAGCCGGAAGCTCTCCCACTGTGATGTCAGTGGGGCCGCCCGTTGGGAACGCCTCCGTTTGGCCGGCCACCCCCGGCCCGCCCACCAAACGGGGCAAGCTGTCACTCACCATCGACAGCTCGCCCCCTTTGGTGCGAGACCCGGAGCTACGGAGCACCCGTCGCTAGCCGGTTCTCGCGCATGCCCAGTGGGCAAATATCGACCTGGTTTGCGAGCGCTCAGCGCTTGCGACCGGGTCTGAATCAGGCCCTCTGTTCTTAGGGTTTTATTAGAAAAGTATTGTAGTTTCTGGCAGGCAATGAGGGTGAATTGGAAAGTGTCTATGCTCCTATCACCTTATTTATACACAAGTTTCAGTGTCCCTCATGGGACACATATAAGGATTTATTTTTTAATTGAATTGGTTTGCAGTTATTTAGCATTATGTCATACAGTTGTTAGTACATAAATAATTGATTCAAGTAATAAAGATACTGTATTTCTACATGAACCTTTCTGCAACATTCAATAATATACTAAGAAAATCTACACAAAATTAAATGCAATCAACTAGGGGGCCTTACAGGAAGTTATTAGTAAAGTCCACTTACACTGGATCTTCTTCATCTTGTATACGTTAATTCCATGAAGTATATGTGTACAACTTTTAATGTATCTGATTATGGGGCTTATCATTGAGATATGATCACAGAAATTTCCAAAATTTAAGAGCATATTTTACATTATAGTAGTTATAATGTAACATGGTATAAATGTTTTACAGGTGTTTTGCCAAAAAGGGGTCTTGATGTATCTTCCTGTGAAGTGTTTAGATTCTACAAACTGATCACCGTTAAAGGAATTATCGAGCCTATTTCAATGATAGTGCCTAGAAGGGTAAGAGCAGATTTCCTTATTGGCTTAGATTGAACAATAATAACAGAACATACCTTTCATATACACACAAACCAAGAACACCACCACTTCAATTTTTTTTTGATCTCTGAAAATATCTGGATTTGGAGGAAGTAAAAAAAAAAACAGCAAAGAAAAAACATAACCGCACAAATAACATATCCTGTATTTTGAGATTATTGCCATTGTGATCAAAGCCATTAAATATCCAGTATAATAAGTAAAGGGCATGCCATATATAGCAATGTTAAAATGAAAAAAATTATCATATAATGCCTAAGCCATTAATGTAATTTATATTTATATATGTAGTTAATCACTGGTGTCAGTGTTTAAAGAACACATTGCAAACCAAGAAATAACAAATTTATTTGAGAACTAGAAGCAAATTATATTTTTTAAAAGTATCTCAGCTGAAAGAATATTTAAATTAGGATTACCTATACATTTAGGCCTAGGTACTAGTTGTATTTCTATTATTTTATTGCAGGCCACCTATCTATCTGTCTGTCTGTCTGTCTATCGTTCATTACTGGAATACATTCAATGACAGAGGCCTTTTGGTCACTGCCTACAGTTTAGGTATAGTTAAGGGGTCTCCTACTAGTAAATGCAGAGGTTGAACGTAATTATCTTTGCCAACAATAAAATATTGAAAAGCCCATCAGGACTGCTACGGTAGGACACTTAACATTTTCTCTGTAGTGGCTAGTCATACAAATTCACAGTCACAGTTCTTGTATTTTTGATGTTTCCTCCTCAGCCAATAACTGTATTCCTTCTCTCTTCTGGGACATGATGTTCTACTATGTTCATATGTCCCTTTGTAATATACCCCCTTTAGCACACAAATTCACACTGGGCTTTCTTCTGAGCTCAAATTCCAGGCGATGAACAGTATCTCTAATAAAAATTATCTACTGTATGTTTGCTGTGTAGTGGCTATCAAAATGACTTACCCATTTTCACATTTTGTTTTCTTGCATCATGGTATCCAAATTCTGGTCAACATAAAATACTCAAATGACTAAGGCCTATTTCACACTTGCCGGTTTTGATTGACCGGCAGAAAACCAGCCGTTTCTTTGCCGGGTGTGAAATGTAGTAATGCAGGGACGTGGGTGGGTCCTTTCACACGGCCCGGGCACGGCACGGTTGCGATGTTACAGCCGGAAATATCCACTGAGAAGGACAGCTGCCGTGCCCGTGCCGTCCCTGCACGCCAGTGATGTATAGGAAACGATATTTCTTTTCACATACACTGGCCGGCTTGTACAGCTGCGCATGCCCAGTAGTTAAATTAACAAAAAACATTTAAAGCGGCTCAAAGCCTGAAATAAACGGCCAGCTACTGCCTGTTTTTTGTTTTTTTTGCCGGTCAAAACCGGCAGGTGTGAAACAGGCCTAATAAAAAAAAAGTTTTTCCTTAATGACAAATAAAAAGCAGACAATTGCAGCATTCACCACCTTGCTTTAATAATTGATAGATGCATCAATTTACAGCTGGAAGTTTATTTGGTTAAGTCTGTACCAGTTTTGCACATCTGTATTTTCACCAATTTCCTTTACAATATTGTACAAGTTCTATTAGACTGCCAGTTGTGAAATCATTCCACAGATGAATTTAGGTTTGAACTTTGACTGTGACACTCCAGAATATTGCTGTTTTTTTTCCAAGCCATCGCAGTTTGGCTTGGAGGAATAAAATCTTCCCCCAAACAGAGGCGTAACTAGGATTTTTGTAGCCCAGGGCAAAATGAAAAATGATACCCCCTAAAAAATATATAATAGAAATCTTATATACATACATAAGATGGTTAATTGTTCTAAAACTGCTTACAGAATAAAAGAAAAAGAAATTAAAATACGAAACTTTTATTGTTTGGGGCTTTTTTTCACTAATTAAACAAGGCATGGGGCTTTTTTTTATTTCTTAAGCAAGGCCTGGTCTATTTTTATTTGTAACTATTTAAGCCAGAGGCGGCCACAGGGTGGCTTGTTGACATTTTATCTGCCTTGCAGCTAGGCCAGGCCCATGGGAAGTGGGCAGAGATAACTAAGAATGTTACAAGTGCAGGCCCACCATCCTCCCTAACATGGCCCAGCCAGAGAGACAGACAGACTGATACAAAGCTGGATTAAGACCTCATGGGGCCCTAGTCAAGACATAAAAAAAAGCCAGAGCCACATAAAATACATTGACAAAAAACAGATCCACATAAAATACATTGAAACAGCCAGATCCAAATTAAATATATTGAAAAAGACAGATCCACATAAAATACACTGAAAAAGGTAGGTCCACAAAATACACTCCAGGCCCCTATGTGTCACTCCAGCCCCCCCTCCATGTGTCACTCCAGCCCCCACATGTTTCACTCCAGCTGAGCTGAGGTGCTGTCACAAAGTCTCCATGACCAGATTCATCACAGTAGACTGACAGTCTTCTTCTCAATGAAAATAGTGCAAGCACAACAGAATTTCAGGCAGAGACTAGCTGAGCTGACGCTGAGAGCGGTTTGCCCTGACTCCTCAAAGACCTTGCTGTGAATGATGTCAGATGCCCAATTTGGCGCGGAATTGGAACATCAGGACGCCAGACCCTGTTAATTGGGATCCCCACCCAAACCTTTGACGCCTAGTGCTACACTCCGCCTACCTAATGATACTGGCTCCTACCCACCCGTGTGATGTCTCCCAATCCCCCACACCTCAGAGGCCGCAAGAGGTTGAACTGTGGGGAAGAGATAGCCGGATTAAGTCCTCACGAGGCCCTAGGCAAGATACTACTTTGGGACCCCATATTACAGTATATATAAATGTATGCTCTGCTTTCCCTCCATCTCACGCAGCTCCCCACAGCACAAATTTCCCCACACGCAGATCTTGTACCGCAGGTTCCTCCTCACACAGATATCTCTCTAGCATAGAAGTCACCACCCCTCACACAGATAACCCCCTAGCACAGAATTCCCCCCACTCACACAGATCTCCCACTAGCATAGAAGTGCCCCCCACAGATCTCCCCCTACCATAGAAGTCCCCCCCCTCACTCAGATCTCCCTCTACACAGAATCTACCACCCAGACAGATCTCCCCCTAGCACAGAACTTCCCCTTTCCTCAGATAGATCTCCCTCTAGTAAAGAAGATCACCCCCCTCAAACAGATCTCCTCCTAGCTCAGTTCCCCTCCCTCTTTACAACCTTTCTATTTTGCGCTCCTCGCATTATGCTGCCCATGCTGCTAGGTGCCATTGCTGTGCTCCACCTCTTCTTCCCAGGATTGCATAGAGGTGTCTCCGACACCCAGTGGCAAGGTTGTTGGAAGTTTCTGGGTTTTTGTCTAGCAACTGGTAGAGGATTATGAGCAGTACAGCGCTATGGATGCTGTCAGTCTTTGAAACAAAATCTGGCCCTGGGTGTAGACTGGAGCACAGTGAGTCCCTTTAGGGGGCGACAGTGGAATGTCCAGACTCTAGCACTAAAGCAAACACAGCAGTAGGTACTGCCCTGGCAGCACCCACCCCTGCTGGCCCAGCAACGGCGCTCAGGGCATGTGTCCCATTTGCCCCCAAGGTCTAGGTCTCCTGCAGGCTTTTCTCGTAAATTTTGTCTATATCTTGCTCCATTAATTTTCCCACTATTTTGACTTTTTTTTTTCAGTAGCCCCCCCAGTAATATCTGCAGCCCCACAGTAATATCTGCCACCTTGTTCCATGACTGTACTGGCTACACTCTGACTGACAGCGGCTTCCCATCGGAATCGCTACCTGCCAATCACAAACAGGACAGGTAGTCCCAAGGGGGGGTTTTTCTTCCCTTGGGACTGCCAGTTTGGGCTGCAATTAACAGAGAGTGTGATTCCAGTGGGAAGCCACTCCTCTTCCTTTTGGTCAGCTCTACTCGGTTTCTAGGGGCTGCAGCAAGTTCAGTCCCTAAGGGCCTGTGTTTTGTGCATGTGCGGCGCCACCACCGCTTGTGCTTATGTGCCGGTTCCAGTGCCTGTCAGATCCATTGCACCATGTCCTGGCCAGCCAGCACAGTCTCATCTCCTGGGGCAGCTGTAGTCCCCTCATACAAGAGGGTTAGTGATATCTTCACCATACTTCACATTACTAATAGTGTTCTCATCATGATACACAGTGTTGTGCTTGCACAGAGAGGGTCACAAATGGTACTTGAGAATTACCTGACTCAGGTGTTGAAGTGGATTCAGCGGAGACCGGCTTGACTGGAACCATGGTTGAGGTAAATAGGTCTATTTGCGAAAGAATTGTATAGCAGTGAGAACTGCCTTTGGTGATAAATGACAAGAACAGGAAACTTGTAACGTTGGAGTTTAACTAGTAGAAGACTTGGAGGAACCAGACCGGGACCGGCAGGAAGACTTGCTGAGTTGAACTGGCGAACTTGGAACTTGACTCTGGACTGGAATAACGTGGATTGAACTGAAGAACTTGGAACTTGACTCTGGACTGGAATAGTGTGAACTGACTTGGAATATCACTCCGGACTGGAGTATCGTGGAATGGACTTGGAATATCACTCCAGACTGGAGTATCATGGAACAAACTTGGAATATCACTCCGGGCTGGAGTATCGTGGAACAGACTTGGAATATCACTCCGGGCTGGAGTATCGTGGAATGGACTTGGAATATCACTCTGGACTGGAGTATCGTGGAATGGACTTGGAATATCACTCCGGACTGGAGTATCGTGGGCTGTGCTAGGAAGCACTGGTAACACACAGGGAACTTAGGATCATAAGTCATTCAACAACACTGGACATAATGCACTGGCCTGGGAACTGGTAGGATTTCTGGATTGCCAGGTATTGCTGTAGCAGGTGTTCAGGATTGCCAGAAATTGCAGTAGCAGGTTTTCTGGATTGCCAGGAGTTGCAGTAGCAGGAGCCCGGGATACACTAGTACACAGTAGCAGCACGGACCATACACCACAGGAAGTAACGAGATGTTCAGGCCCAGAATGCCATCAGGGGAGGATATACATACCCTGGGTCTGGCAGCAATTGGTGGATACAGACAGGTGGTCTGGCAGTAGCATTCTAAGTGGTGGAAGGCACAACATGCAGAGGGAGTATTCATCTCTACAGCACTGAGAATCAGAACCACACCTGCGATTCCAATCAAGACTAGCAATGTTCACAGACAGAGGAGAGCCCAGGTGAGCAATCAGTGTGGAAGGGAATGCATACAGAGAAGTGTTGCAGCCAGCATGATCAGAGAAGATCCTCCAGGCACACACACACACAGATCCACAGGACAGCCGACAGGGGTAAGTCTCAAGGCAAAAGGGTAACAAGCTAACCAGGGTCGTGACAGAGAGCATCTTCTGCCATATAGTATGTGACTTAGTTTTACATGATTTTGGGCACACTCTGTTAGATTCCATGTGACTTTTTTTAACAGTGTTTTTCTTTTTGCTACCATTCTATACAGTGCAGATTTGTGAAGTGCCTGTGCTATTGTTATGTCATGCACAGTTTATCTTATATGTGTCATGGAAGACTGTAACTTTGTCAGAGTTCCAGAGGCCTATTGGTGGCCTCCACAGCAAGTGATATTCTTGCATAGATGTTTAGTTTTAGAGCTGTTCATAGTTGCCGTATTCTCTCAGCTTTCCTATGGTGGGCTTGACAGTGATTGAAGGGATATTAAAAAAATATTTGACATTTTCATATGCGCATCCCATGATTGGTGTTTTTTTAATAACCTTTCCTTGAATATGTGTAACACCCACCTTTGGGATCCGGAGGTTCGGGTAGGTCCACACAACGCAACAGGTGTGCTTCCTTTCTTTGATACCTGGTAGAGAGGTGAAAGCGACAAAAGAATCACACGTGTTTTTATAAGCATTCAGTTTTATTACACTGGATCGTTTCCAAAGTAGTGAACCCTGTTTGGCTTTAAACACAGTTAGGCAAGCAACAATGTAACAATGTTTGTTAAACATTACAACACACACTAGTTTAGGCGATACCAAAATATGCCTAACAATTACAGAAAATATAATACAATGTCACAACACTAAGTAAGTAAATACTCCTATATACATATTATCTGTATTGTTGCAATCAAAAGTTTCCCCTAATGTCTTCCACATCACAGTCATAAGCAGGGGCTTTAAGTTTAAATTCAACTACCCAAACTACCCTTGCGGCCTGAACCTCCCCTGTTTCAGTCACTCCGGGTGTACTGGAAATGCGGACTGCCCCCGGGGACCAGTCTGTGTGCAGTGCCTGCTCCTTCACTGTGTCAGGAGCCAAGTGCTGCATGTAATGCTACAATGCTAGGCCCCAACCCCTTTTCGGGGTCCCGGGCACGATATGTCCCTCTTTTACATTCAGTAATGTAGGGAGGCATGTAGAGTCATGTGTCCCTTTTTATCCCCAGCTCTCTCCTTGTGCCAACTATTGTTAAGTGATGTCCTGTTTTTGGGGGTATTACATTTGCTATGAGCATCCATTGGTTTTCATGATGAAGCTCTTGTTTGGAAATGCACTAACTAAATGTGGGGCATCTTACAGGTAGGCACATTGATTTAAAAAAAATCAATTAAACTTTATTTGCCCAAGGTTATTTTAGTATATCTTAGCAAAGGGGTGGATACCTATGTAATCAATTATTGACTTTTTTTATTTGTAATAGAATTATTTTTATAGCCACTGTATGTTAGGAATCAAGGAAGGGTGATGAGGCCCTAGCACAAAAGACAGAGGACACACAGCATTAGAGATACAAGTCTCTTTATGGTAGGTTACAATGTGTATAATATTTTAGTATGGTGCAACGGTGGCAATGTTCTGGGTCCTATTTTTGTTGAAAAATAGTGTGGGTGCTGGTACAGGAAGTAATTCTGAGCTTAACGCTGCTGTGACTGCGCTGGCATCTTTTGCAGTAGTGGCAACTGTGACTTTATACTAATGCACAAAGGGCTATGACACCCACTTTCTGTAACTGCAGTCGCAACCATCGGAAGCACCATCTGTACTTACACCAGCCCCATGCTAGGTGCAAAATCTTATCAGAAAATGCCCTCCGATGTACACAATTAAGAGTCTGCATTAGCAACCACTCCTGCAACACTCTTATAACACCCCCATAAGGCACATTGGCCCTCATTCAGAGCCGTTCGCTATTTGCGGTCGTTCGTTCAAAAACAAGGGGTGGCTATTCAAATGATCCGTTCGCAAATTGCAGTCTGTTCACACCTCTAAGTCTGAACGAGCGAGCAAAACATACGCTCGTTTATTTGTTAAAAACGCCCCCTGGCCGCTCGCACCATACGTCATGTCCGCTATTTATTAGATTAATCGAGTACATCGACCAGCGTATGAACTGCTCGCTATTCTTGTGGTTGGTGTTTGCTACCACAAATTTGCGAGCAGTTCTGGCTATAAAATAACCCAGTGACGTGGTCAATGACGCTGCTGTATTAATTATGCACACCCATAATACGCCCGTTTTGACCTTTAAGCACGCCTGCGTTCGGATCTCCACTCCCCATTTTCAAGCACCTTCCCCTGTTACCACCCACATACGCCTCATTCTGTCACTCAAAATAGCAGGCACTCGCTATATAGCGTACAAACGATTTTTGGCCGCACTGACTGGTTCGCGCATGCGTACTAAAAACCGTACGCATGCGCAGATGTGCAAACATCGCTCGGAACGAGCGTACTGCCGCTAACGAGCGGCTCTGAATGAGGGCCATTGTGTCTGAATAGCCATTTCCCAGGAACGCCATATACATTCCAGTGCAGCTCAATCGGTCCCGTGATTCTGTTCAAAGTGGGACAGATGCAACTTTTTAGGGATTTTGACACATGCGCAGTAGCAAGAAATTGGCAAATTACATGAACATCGGCATTGTGTCCAACTCAGAATGACCTCCATAATGTGGGATGTATTGTGGATGGCTGTATAGTATGGGCCCTTAGAGTGGCAGTATATCATATTGAGTATTACAGTGGAAGTATGGGATTTTAACCATACAGGAAGTGACAATGTCAACTACATTAGGGCAACATGCTAGCATGTAAGGTCACCATTCTATACAATCAAAACAGAATAAACTGATTTTAAAATAAGGTTAATCATGATACACACAAGTGCTTGCATGCCATCATTGGTCCTGTTAGAATAGCTGGTAAATTTCCATTTATAATATTTATTAATCATTACTTATACCAACATAATATGCAGCTCTTTACAGATGTTTTTTTAATTATACACATCAGTCCCTCCCTCAGTGAAGCTTACAGTCTACCACTAACACACACAGACTAACATCACCTATTCAAGTAGTCAGGCCTTTGTATTTGGACTGTGGGAGGCAATTCACGGAAACATAGAGAGAACATACAAACTTCATATAGCTAGCACCCTGTAAAGCTTAACCGACGCCCATACAAGACGAGATGAAAACAGGTTCCTAATTGCTGCTGTGCCTGGCAGGGCCATAACTAAGATGGCACAGGGCACCGCAAGGCAGGGGGTGCTGCTCGGGCCTGTCAATATTCTGTTTATAGTCATTCCTTTTCTTTTATCCCCAGCATTTCCTAGGCTGCCCGTATTTCCTCCTTGGCTGGCTCCCCCTCAGTCTGGCCATCTCCCCAAGGACCTTCAGTCACATCCTCTTTTGTTTAACGCACACACATTTCAAAATACTGTCAAAACCGGGATTCAGACCTATCACCTCTCTCATGGCAGTCACACACCTTACACATGTAGCTATCTACCCCATAATTTCTGATGGCAGCCCTGAACACAGCCACCGATTCCTGAATCAGGTGATACCAGCACACCTCGAGTACCCTTACCAATGAGTTCAACTGCCAGTGCGAAGTACATGCACTGATCTCCCTGCTGCTAATATTTGCTGCATATACACTGCAAGTAGCACTCTTTTTATACCTTCAGTCTGTGATCTATACTGCTGGCTCCAGGCTTGTGCACGGCTGTTGTGATAGACAAATCCAGCTGCAGCTCTGCTACATCTAGAGCTGGTGAGTTATACTACTTAATTATTGTGCATCTTCACTGCAGCCATTGGATTCACACTGTATTTGGCAGCAACACCTGGATAACAATGGTACAAGGGGATTGGTACCCCTTCATTATTGAATTGGACAAGTCAGATTTGTCATGCCCCTTCCCCATGAACCCACAACCCATTTTCGGGCACGTCTTATGTCCCTGTTTGAAAAATGGCCCAGGACACCAAAAAGTCTAGTTATGGCTCTGGTGCCTAGTGGGGGTTCTGATCCTCACAGCAGCTCTTACCTCTGTATGCAGAAAGAAATTTTGTACAGAACACTGGGGACTCCCACTGGTGACGTGTGTAGTACAGTGTGGCACTCTAACCACTCTTATAGACCCTACACTACAGCAAGGTCAGAAATGCCGGCAGGTGTAGAATGGGAGGGCACCATGAAGTGTAGCATAATTCCAGACAAAATCCTAACTGTGACTACAGTTCCCCAAAATTTGGACTGTGTTGCCAGAATCAGGACAGTTGACCGACTGTGCTGCTTTCACCAACCTGTTCTTGAAGCCTTTACAATCTGTTTTGCTGCTTGGCCAGATTCCAGAATGTTGGTACCCTGTTTGGTAAACATATAGGTACTGTAATATTCACCTCGTGATATGTGAATCTGAGTAACACGTTAACACTCCGTGCTTCCTTCCCCTAAACTAGCTCTGCTATAAAAATATTATCATCCACATTAAATACAGAGAACCGACTTTGCATTATTAGCCCCCTACAAAATACTAACGACCCTCAGCAACACCAAATAACAGCTCCACATTTAACCCCATCAATTCTCAGACACTTTTTTGACTGGTTACATTCCAACATCGATATTTGTAATTATTTATGCAGTGCCTACACAAATTTTACCTCAGGTTTTGATTATTTTTCAGAAGACTTTGAATATCCAGTAAAAACCATTAGCTTGTTTTCTCCTCACATGACAAAAACTATTGACCAAAAAATGCTTTTCGTATTGAAATGACAAGAAAGTGAACTACAAGAAAATGTGTATTGGTTTTAAAAAGCAATGACCAAGAAATATTGTTTGGTTCTTACTTTTAATTCACCTTACAAAACAGCATAAAGTCAGATTCTAAACAGGTTTTCATAATAAAATCTGCACTTGAAAATTATAATTATCTTTTTACGTGTGTGAGTGAAGTACATAAACTGTGTACAAATAATATGGTAGCCCAACAAAGCATACCATTGCTTAATATTAAAGTACAACTGTGTTTGTTGATGCCAGGATGGGGGATTCTGGTCATTAGAACACACCATCTTACTACTACTTAATGTATTATGTAGTATACAGTGACAATAACTACTTATGGGACACATTTTTTTTGCTATAGAGCAAATTATTTTATTTTTTTCAGAAAAGGGTGCCACTGAGTTTATCAAAGCAATGTTGGGAGAGAGCTTTCCATATTCCTAGATATAAAAATTGGTGCAGTGCATGGGTGTTCTCTGGTTACACCACATGATTATCAGAGGATATCTTCTTAGAGATTGATTGAGAGAGAGGACACCCCTCTTTTTAACAAAGGTATCCCTGAGTCTGTGTGTGCCAAGATGGGGAAGATAGAGCACTATTAAGGCTCTCCCCAATCTAAATGATTGTAAAATTTCTGGCAGTGTTAAGCTTGGAATGGGTGGGCCCTAATGACATCATGAAGTCCCCCAGCATTATGACTTCATCAATCCTCACCCCTTAGAGGCCCGAACAAAAGGGACTTTTAGTAAGTTCCCCCATCCATTTAAACTCTCCATGCATTTAAACCTAATGAGTCCCACCCCTACTCTGTAACAAAGAGGTTAATATAAAGTGAATCCATATTAAACTAATAGTCTCCACCAGCTGCTACACTACATGAAGAACACCCTCATTACATTGGTAAAATAATAAACACATTTATCTTATAAAATTATCAAATACATTCCACCATTGTATTCAAAATGTGTTTTGTTTACAGGGGTTTGATTTGATGTAAAGTGCACATACCACTGTACTGCATTCCCTCCATAACACTACCACCTCTCTGCAGGGTGTGGATCACTAGGTCTAGAATAAAAAGGTAGACAATACAAGTTAGACAGGCAATAGGTCGACAGGGTCTGAAGGTCGACAGGGTCTTTAGGTCGACACTTTTTTTTTTCTAGCCCTAATCTTCACCTTAACCCTCCCCTTGGAGCCTAACCCTCCCTCCTGGTGCCTATCCCTAACCGTCCCTTCTAGTGCCTAACCCTAACCCTCTGGTAAGTGCCTAACCCTCCCGCCTGGTGTCTGACCCTAACCAATCCTTATAGTGCCTAACCCTCTGGTAAGTGTGTAACCCTCCCGCCTGGTGTCTAACCCTAACCATCCCTTCTAGTGCCTAACCCTAACCCTCTGGTAAGTGCGTTACCCTCCCGCCTGGTGTCTATCCCTAACCGTCGGGGTAGGTGCCTGACCCTAACCCTCTGGTAAGTGCCTAACCCTAACCCCCCCTCCTGGTGCCTAACCCTAACCCTCTGGTAAGTGCCTAACCCTAACCGTCGGGGTAAGTGCCTAACCCTAACCATAAAAATAAACATGTGTCGACCATTTGTGTGTCGACCTTCTTACTAGTCTACCTTTAGTGTGTCGACCTTCAGACCCTGTCAACCTATTTCCTGTCTAACTTGTATTGTCTACCTAAACATTGCCTACCTTTTTACTGTAGACCTAATAACCGGATACCCTCTCTCCACTATGAATCCATCTCCTTCCCTCTAATTCATCAATCCCCCCCCCCCCACACACTAATTATTACTCCTGGTATTCATTATACTACCCCATCCCTCTTCACTCCCTTCACCCAGTATTAATTACATCCCCACGCACAATACCCCTTCACTATGTCCCTCACCTCCATCTTATTTCATGCTCCCAACCTATTATTCATCACTCCCTTTACTTTATTTAAGTTCCCAGTGAGAACAGTTAGAAGAAGAGTTAGTGCTGTTTGGTGCTCTTCTTGTCTAGTCCACTCCCTGCACTAGAAAAGCTTTAAGTGTACACAGAATAACGTTAATGTTAACTTCGAGCCACTATGGGTGTGCCATGTGGTGGTGAGGTCACTGAGATGCCTGCTACTAGCCTAACTGTGTCTGGGAGCCGCCACAGCACATGATCTGATGCAGGACTCCAGCTCTTCCATTACGGCAGAGATCTGACAGGGCGCCCCGCTATAGAAATGCAACAGGTGACGACGGACTTACCCCATCTATGCAGGGTGGATCCACGAGTCATTGAGCCATTTGGCAGCCTCCCCTGACTCTTGGGTGCATGTGCCCTGCACACATGGCACCCATAGTGGGCACTGGTGCACTGTTCTATATGCAAACTAATAATATGCAAATCAGAAATTTATGTACATAGATAGGCAGCGTATATAGAGATAATTAATAATTTAGTTTTAGTGTGTATATTCTAAACGCCTTTTCTCTGTGCTCTCTATACCTCACCGTTTTATAAAAAATAATATATTTTTTTATGTTTCTGTTACCCACAGTCATATATTGTAATATATAAAGCAATCTGCTGTCACAAATACTGATGTGGCTTTAACTCTAGACCTCTCTCCCTTTGTGTCTTGCAGTCGGAATCGTACCAGGAGGACATTTACCCGATGACAGCTGGAATGCAGCCAGCTCTCACTGCACATGAATGGATGAATGGAATTAATAGAGGTCAGACTGGGATATCTTGAAAGACATGCCTTGCTGTTATCTGAGCACTTACTTGACTTCATGTTTTTTTTTTGCTGTCTTTATTTATATGTGTGTGAGAAAGGGTACCCCTATGAGCATTTATCAAGGAAAATAAGAAACCAAGTGAATGAGTGAAAGTGATCTGGGCTTTCAAACCCAAAATTGGCTCCAGCTATATAAAGTACTAGTGGGTGGTGGGGAACTAAATGGCAAGGAACACTTTAGAGAGCTGCAATCTTTAATAATTTAATACATTATGCCTGAAAGCTAGCTAGTGAGAGGCCAAATTTATCACAGTGTTGCTACTTTCTTCTTCATAGCCTGTAATCAGAATGTATTTGTAATAATTGAAACCCCTTAGTCTTTTTATGTGTGGACATCCTCTGCTTGTGTGAAGGGAATGATGGTCAGTCATATACTGTGCACTCATCTACAGTTACAATAATTGAATGGCGTTGTTGGGTATCTCTCAGAGGACAGTGCCTAAAGAGTGGCATTCACTGCATCAAGGCTTCATTTTAATAGTCTGTGGAAAGAAAGTATATAGTGTATTCTTAGCTGTTAGGACAAATGCACATCTTTTTATAGGGTTAACTTAATTTCTTTATAATGCGTAATACAGTATTTAGAGAATTTAGCAGCTAATTATAAAATACTCATATTCACCTTAAATCCCATCACCTTAAGGGAACACTGATTTAACATGTGCCTACCATACTGGCTAGGTCATTACTATATTGAAAGCCTTTTCTGGCTTTAACAGCAAAATTTCTCTTGAGGAAAAAAGTATTTATTATCATACTTTACTTTATCTTTCACGTGGAGAATATCTCTGTGAGTTTCAATAATATGTGACATTTCAATCTGCTTCCTCACTCTGAAGCTGGGCATGTGAGCTTAGTAGCATGAGTAATAGGTGTCCTTTTACAGTGACAGTACAACCTAGCAATAATGCAGTAATCAGGATGTCATTTAGAATCTGTGATCTGCCAGACATGTCACCTGCATTTCCAAATGCCCTCAATAGGAGAGTCACACAGTTTTTTCTTTGTCTCCGTAAAAGGACATGATCCTGAAGAAGAGTCATGGGGAAGCATGAGTTATTACCAGAGAAAATTAAGCAATGAGTCAGTAATACCACTGTGTGCCATTAGATAAGCAGGGTGTGGAATAAGGGATCAACCGGTATTAGGTTGACCATGTACAGGTCGACACCAATTGGTCAACTGGCAATAGGTCAACAGGGTCAAAAGGTCGACAGGTACATACAGCGCAAATGGTCGAGAGGTACAGAAGGTCAACAGGGACAAATGGTTGACAATTTTTTGGGTATTTAAGATTAATCCTAACTCTCCCCCTAGTGCCTAAACCTAACTGTAGCCTAATCCGAACTCTCCCCCTAGTGCCTAACCCTAACAGTAGCCTAATCCGAACCCTCCCATAAGTCCCTAACCCTAACCGTAGCCTAATCCGAACCCTCCCCCTAGTGCCTAACCTTAACCGTAGCCTAATCCGAACCCTCCCCCAAGTGCCTAAACCTAACCCTCCCCCAAGTGCCTAAACCTAACCATCCCCCTAGTACCTAACCCTAACCGTCCCCTTAGGCACTTTAGGGAGGGTTAGGGTTAGGCTGTCTAACCCTAACCGTAAAAATATTGACAAAACTAAAACATGTTAACCATTTTTTGTACCTGTTGACCTTTTGCACAGTCAACATTTTGTCAGTCGTCCTTTTGTTCCTGACAACCTATTGCATGTCGACCATTTGGTGTCGACCTACTCATTGTAGACCTTTTCACTGTCAACTTGTCATCAGGATACCAGAAAAGGAAGTAGGTTTAATCCAATAAAGTTGCTGTCTAACTGGATTTTATATCTGGCGTCAACATTTCAAGGTTTCACTGAACCCACCTCCTCAGCTGGATGGATTACTGAAGTGAGTTATTGTGACTTGTAAATCGATATAGTAAAATTCACCTCTACCTTGTCTTTGGGCCATACTTAAGTCTCCCCAGTAATCCATTCTAACAAGGTACCACAGTCCCATTAAATCAGTTAAATTCACTACCTGTACTGGAATTAGTTCCAAAGTATTCAGTTCCTTCCGCACAGTGGCTGACTTGTCCTAATGGGGTGAGCACGTGTCCCAGGCCTGTGTTTTTTTAACAGTCAAAGGCTACTGCGTATTAGTAATAACCATAGAGTTTTTTGCAGTTCCTCTGGATCTCTCTGTCTCCCCTCACTGATGCACTGATGCCAACGGCCCTGTGTAGGCAAAGTGCGCCGAGGACCCGAAGCAGGAAGCAGTGATAGGCGGAAAAGGCTCTTATTGGAGCCAGTCTCCCGGCTAGAGCATTATTGTAAATTTGAGCCAAAATATAAATTTTCTTGATATGAATTTTCACATCCGCAATGTGGATTGTGATAAATATGCCCCTATATCTGCCACAAGCCATTGCATATTTTATTGCATGTTTTCATTATGATACCAATATTATATAAGCTGCAACATTCTTTAACTTTTTTGCTATCTTATTGATTTGTTCTTATGGCACTATTACTAAATGTAAACCCAAACAAACTTTATTGAATTGCCTTATATGTGATACTAATACTGTATAAGCTGAAACCTGCAATATACTTTATACTTATTTCTTCTTCATGATTTTGACAGTAGGCACTCTCACTAACCATTCACTAGTAACTTTACTCTGGGACTGATTCTAAGTTGGAAGCCAAGCAAACTAAATAAATAACTTTATTTGCACCTGGACACACCATGTGGCAATGCAACAGATGCACATTTATTATTTTTGCATGCAGGGTAAATACTGGCTGCAGTTACATGTAGCCCACAAATACTGCACAGCTTTATTTTTACACTGCAATTTAGATTGGAGTTTAGACACACCGTTCCCAAATCTAAGTCTCTATACATCTTACATCTGCCCCACCTTCAGTGCAACGTGGTTTTGTCAAGGTGCAAAGTTGTTTGTTTGTTGTTTGCTTTGCTCCCAAATAAGAATCTGTCCCTCTGTGAGCAGCATAATCTTCAATACACCTATCACAAATCTTCTCTATATTCCTATCTAAAGTCATTCTTTTTGTGATTTCCCCTAATGTACACTCTCATCAGCAAGAGTAAATGACCCACACTGGGCCATAATTGTGATATAAAATAAGCAGATGTATACTTTATCTTTCGTGTGCTGATTTGTAGAGTATGCTCACTCACTAACCATAGACTGTGGACCACACATGGCAAGCAGCAGAAGTTGATATAATGTACATCTCACAAGTCAAATCTAATTTTCATATACTCGACTCTATGCGTCTAGCTAAGTCTTAAGTGTTGACAATTCTCAGAGAGTGCCTCTTTCTTTCGTTTACTGTCCCCTAATGAGTTTAGGGAGTACATTTATTACAGATGGTTTTAGAAAGCCGCTGATTCACTGTGGCTTTGAGGGCTGGATTAAAAGGGCAAAAATACATGCAAACCAAGCCTGAATTCTCCAATTATAGTATTTTCTTTTTTTTTTTTATCAATCCCTGAAAGCTGCAGTGTACCAGTAGCTTTGATAAAAAAAAAAGATCTTTAGTAAATGTACTTCCTGTTAAAGTAACCTGAGGGAGCATTACACAAATTCTTCCTTCTAGACAGTAGTTTTCTACTCCTCCTATTGTTATATACTGTAACTTGGGCTTCCAAAGTACACATTATTCCTAATGCTGGGCATACACTGGCAGATAAAATGCCTGTCAGACCGACAGACATTTTATCTGGCAGCCTGACACCCTGCAGATATCACATGCATACACTGAGACATCTCACAGTGTATTGGCCCCAATATCTGTGCCCCCCTTGCTTGGGGAGGAGACATTTGCCCGTTCTTTTCCTGTAAAGGAACAGGGGAAAAGTCTTTTGGTCGGCCGCAGCTGGGCATACACTGCCCGATGTAGCTGTTTTTTAGCTTACAAAATATTGCATCGGACGGACATGCTGGACGATCCAGTCTGCCCAACCGAATGATATTTTAGCATCTGTCAGCCGCACACACAGCAGTTTATCGTGTATGCCCAGCATATGTAACAGTAGATTGCCGACAGATATTTGCTGTATTATTTTCGCAGCCTCCCTTACCTACAATGGCTTAATACATCCATATCTTAGTTGGTCAAAATGAAATGCAAAGTATTCTGTTTTTAGTAATGAAGATTTGGATCTACTGTATATATTGAGCCTTTGACACTGTACAGGACAAGGAACAATTTTTATCAATGGGCTCCATTTAAATAACTTGTACAGTAGTTTTTTAAAAATGTGTTATTTCACCTTTTAAACACCTAAAAATGATCAACCTTATTTTCATTTATTTATTATTATTATTTTTCAGTTTAACATGCATGTTTTGCTCATATTCCACCCATCACACATACATTTGAAAAAATAAAAATGTCCTCTCTGGATAAAGCCTAAATCCCAGGTGTATTTTAATAGCACCTATGTTTGTCATGTCATGTACCATGTACAATGAAATCACTTGTGTTTCACAGCACAGTGACAAGTAAGTGATCAGTTTGTGCAATAAAGCTTCTATTTTGAGGTCGACAGGAATTTTTTTTACTATATCTCTACAGTAGCTGTTAAGTGACAAATGTGTGTTCACTGTGAAACTCAATTTATCTTTGATGTTAGAAGTGACTGTACTGGTAGCTTGGGGAAGAAATAGTTTATTATCTGCATTCATCTATACCGTTATTTCTCTTTCCTTGTAAAGAATATTAGATTAGTTTTAGTTGTTTGTGACTGTGAAAAAAAACAATTAAATTATATTTGTATTCATTGTAGGTCCTCTTTTGGTATCTTTAAAGCCTGGATCAAAACCTTCCCTCTCTCAGATAATTCATCGTGATGAGGAACCCAAGCTGCCTGATAACCAGCCAAAGAAAATATATGAAGAAAAGCCATCTGCAAAGACCCTATGGGAGATAGAGTACAAAACAGAGATCATTAGAGAAGACAGGGGGAGGAGGAAAGCCTCTGGGAGGTTACAAGACTCTAAAAACTCTTTTATCTCCAATGGATTGGACCTGTTTGAATGTCCACCACCTAAGACAGAGAATGAGGTAAGGCTCATTTCATATACAAGACTTTTCAGTAGGGGTGTGCACCAGCCACTTTTCATGTTTTGGATCTGGATCTTTCTTCGTGTTTTGGATCTGGATTGGTTTTGCCAAAACCACCCTTCCGTGTTTTGGGTTCTGGGTTTTGTGTTTTGGATCTGTATTTTTTTGAAAAAAAAGCATAAAAACAGCTAAAATCACAGAATTTGTGAGTTTTTCTGCTCCTATGCTATTATTAACCTAAATAACCTTAATTTCCACTCATTTCCAGTCTATTCTGAACACCTCACACCTCACAATAGTGTTTTTATATCCAAAAGGTTGCACCGAGGTAGCTGGATGACTATGCTAAGCGACACGAGTGGGCGGCACAAACACGTGGTCCATCTAGGAGTGACACTGCAGTGGCAGACAGGATGGCAGTTTGAAAGACTAGGCCCCAAACAGTACATAATTCAAAGAAAAAAAAGAGGTGCAAGATGGAATTGTCCTTGGGCCCTCACACCCACCCTTATGTTGTATAAACAGGACATGCACACTTTAACAAACCAATCATTTCAGCGTTAGGGTCTGCCACACGACTGTGGCTGAAATGATTGGTTCGTTTGGGCCCCCACAAAACAAGCTGGCAATTAATCTGTCCCTGCACAAACTGGTTCTACGGAGGCAAGATGTCATCCTCATCCTCCTCATCCACCACCACAGGTCCCTCTGTACGTTCTGGAGGCTGGTCTCCCTGGAAGAGTTGATAATTCATTTTTATGAACATCATCTTCTCCACATTTTGTGGAAGCAACCTCCTATGCCTTTCGCTGACAAGGTTCCCGGCTGCACTAAACACTCTTTCGGAGTACACACTGGAGGGGGGGCAACTCAGGTAAAATAGAGCCAGTTTGTACAGGGGCCTCCAAATTGCCTCTTTTTCCTGCCAGTACAGGTACGGACTGTCTGACATGCCTACTTGGATGCTGTCACCAATGTAATCCTCCACAATTCTGTCAATGGTGACAGTATCATATGCAGTGACAGTAGACATGTCAGAAATTGTTGCCAGGTCCTTCAGTCCGGAGCAGATGTCCAAACTTGGTCCTGCCTGCCCTGAATCACCGCCAGCGGGCTGCTTAGGATACCTAAGTTGTTTCCTGGCAGCCCCAGTTGCGGGAGAAAATGAAGAAGGAGCTGTTGACGTGTCACGTTCCGCTTCAGCTGACAGTGTTTTCACCAGCAGGTCTTTGCACCTCTGCAGGCTTGTGTCGGCCGGAAAGAGAGACACCACATAGGCTTTAAACCTAGAATCGAGCACAGTGGCCAAAATGTAGTGGTCTGATTTCAACAGATTGACCACCCTGGAATCCTGGCAAAGCGAATGAAGGGCTTCATCCACAAGTCCCACATGCCGAGCGGATTCGCTCCGTCTTAGCTTCTCCTTCACTTTCTCCAGCTGCTTCTGCAAAAGCCTGATGAGGGGAATGACCTGACTCAAGCTGGCAGTGTCTGAACTGACTTCACGTGTGGCAAGGTCGAAGGGCTGGAGAACCTTGCACAACACGGAAATCATTCTCCACTGTGCTTGAGTCAGGTGCATACCCCCTCCTTTGCCTATGTCATAGGTGGATGTATAGGCTTGAATGGCCTTTTGCTGCTCCTCCATCCTCTGAAGCATATAGAGGGTTGAGTTCCACCGCGTCACAACCTCTTGCTTCAGGTGATGGCGGGGCAGGTTCAAGAGTGTTTGCTGGCGCTCCAGTCTTCGGCACGGAGTCACTGAATGGCGAAAGTGGCCAGAAATTTTTCGGGCCACCCAAAGCGTCTCCTGCACGCCCCTGTCGCTTTTCAGAAAATTCTGCACCACCAAGTTTATTGTGTGAGCAAAACATGGGACGTGCTGGAATTTGCTCAGATGTAATGCCCGCACAATATTGGTGGCATTGTCAGATATCACAAATCCCCAGGAGAGTTTAAGTGGAGTAAGCCACTGGGCGATGATTTCCCTCAGTTTCTCTAAGAGGTTGTCGGCGGTGTGCCTCTTACTGAAACCGGTGATACACAGCGTAGCCTGCCTTGGAACGAGCTGGCGTTTCTGAGATGCTGCTACTGGTGACGCTGCTGGTGTTGCTGCGTAAGGTGATACATCTACCGAGTGGGCTGTCACAGTCATATAGTCCTTAGTCTGCTCTGTTCCACTTGTCCACATGTCCTTGGTTAAGTGGACATTGGGTACAACCGCATTTTTCAGGACACTGAGGACACTTTTTCTGACGTTTCTGTACAGTCTCGGTATCGCCTGCCTAGTGAAGTGGAATCTAGATGGGATTTGGAACCAGGGACACACTACCTCCATCAATTGTCTAAATCCCACTGCACTAATGGCGGATACCGGACGCACGTCTAACACCAAAATAGCAGTCAAGGCCTCAGTTATACGTTTTGCTTCAGGATGACTGCTGTCGTACTTCATCCTCCTCGCTAAGGACTGTTGGAGGGTCAATTGTTTAGTAAAAGTAGTGGTGTTCCTACTTCCTCTCTGGGATGATGAACGACTCCCAGCAGCAGCAGCGGCAGCAGTAGGCGTAGCAACGCAGGATCCTCCGGACGAATCCCGGATAGGAGAGTCAGTCATGCCAGTGACATGGCCTGCAGGACTACTTCCGATCCTGGCTAAGGAGGAAATTGACGAGGAGGGAGTTGACAGTGTGGTTTGCAGGCGTTTAGATACAACAGGACAAAGGGATTTAGGTGTCCCTGGACTGCTTACGGTCTTAGCCAAAGTTTCTGAACTTGACAGTAACTTTTTATGAACGCGCTGCAGGTGACGTATAAGGGAGGATATCCTGTTCCTAGGTGGTTAACATCCCTATCCCTACTTATTTCACCTTTACATATGGTACATATGGCAAGACAGTTGTTGTCCGGATTTGGATAGAAATATTGCCAGACCAAAGAGGTGGAATGTTTGGTCTTTTGCCCAGGCATGACCGTGATGGGTTTTTTCATCCCACGGATAACAACTGTCTCCCCCGCAGCCTGATTTAAACAAACCACATCACCATCAGAATCCTCCTCGCCAACTTCCTCCTCAGCGCCAGCTACACCAGTATCCTCATCCTGTTGTACTTCAACAGTGACATCTTCAATTTGCATATCAGCAAGTGGACTGTGGGTGCTCCTTTCAGCACTTGCAGAGGGCGTGCAAATGGTGGAAAGAGCCACCTCTTCCCGTCCAGTGCTGGGAAGGTCAGGCATCGCAACCGCCACCACACTTGGACTCTCCTAGGGGATTTGTGATATCTTCTTAGAACGCACAGTTCTTCGCTGTGCTTTTGCCAACTTAACTCGTTTGATTTTTTTAGCGGGATGAGGGCTTCCATCGTCATGTGAAGCTGAACCACTAGTCATGAACATAGGGATAGACCTTAGCCGTTCCTTGCCACTCCGTGTCGTAAATGGCATATTGGCAAGTTTACGTTTCTCCTCAGATTATTTAAATGTTTTTTTAAGGTCATTTTCCTGAACTTTGTCATTTGGGATTGTATGTGCCCTCTACTATGACATTGGGCATCGGCCTTGGCAGACGACGTTGATGGCATGTTATAGTCTATGTCATGACTAGTGGCAGCAGCTTCAGCACTAGGAGGAAGTGGTTCTTGATCTTTCCCTATTTTATTTTTATCGGAGAAAGTTTGGTCCTCCATTTATGTTATATTGATATATATGTGCGGCTAAGGCGCACCCAAACACAAAAAATTATTTTTTATTTTTGTTGGAGACTAGTGCACTTTGTGGGTTACAGCACCCTTTAACGGTCAAGCCAGCTGACCCTTTACCTATGACACAGGCGCACGCTTGGCGCTATTTTGTTGATACACATGCGGCTACTGCGCACACAATTCACAAACACAGAAAAAATATTTATTTTTTTTGCACTTGGGGGGAGCATTCCTGATGGACAGAGCACCCCCTGGACAACACTACAGCACCCCTTTAGGACTGGAAGACTGCACAGGACTTTAGAGTGGACACAGCCCCTATGGACAACTGACTGCACAACACAGTCCAGCCAGCCCCTATGGACTTTGGACGGGAGGAGTGGACACAGCCCCTATGGACAACAGCAGCACAACACTACACTACCCAGCCAGCCCTAACTCCCACCCTCCCTCTTCACTGTCCATAGCCGAGTGAGAAAATGGCGCCGACGCGGGTACCTTATATAGAATCGAAAACCCGCGAGACCCGGAAGGCGGGATGATGACGTTTTGCCTCGATTTCAGATCAGAGTCAGGCGGGAAAAGTTGAGCCTGACTCGGATCGGCCTCGGATCGGGGGGGTTCGGATTTCAGAAATCCGAACCCGCTCACCCCTACTTTTCAGACAATGCGTTGAGTTGGAGAATAAAAACTGTTATTGTCTGTATCTTTAATGTAGGTTTCCTGGTAACCTGAGAAGATATTGGCGTTCAGTGTGTGTAAGTTATTTTTTTTATTTTACATTCATTGTTTTATATTTAGGTTCACAGGTATTTTTTTATTAACATATTTAAACAGCACACATATATTACACAGCTCTTTACAGAGAATATTTAGTCATTTCCATTAGTTCCTGTCCCAATGGAGCTTACAATATATATTCCCTATCATATGGATGTAAATAGGTTTGCCTTTGAATACCTTGCACACCCTGGACTAATACTGTGTGTGAAAGTTGTGTATCACACTGTAGCTTATTCAACATGACTCCTCCTACTAGCAATCGTGAAGTGGCGAGCAGAAATGTTTCCTCCAACGGCTATTCGCACCCGAATGGAGCAAAAGTGTAATTGCTCCATCAGGCACCCAAAAGAAATAGCTGCGGAAGCAAACAACTAAATCGCCCCTTTTCAAGTCTTGTCTCCAGTGCGTTACTCAGTGCACTATTTAGGGAAAATTCAATTAGACACAAGATTGCGCTGTGCAAGTAAGCACAATTACAGTAGTCTGATTTCTGTTCCCCACCTCCGTAGCTTCATGAACAATTCGGCTAGAGATGCACCCCACAAAGCTGTCAGAAGCAGTTTTGATGGCAGCTAGCGTGTTAATTGAATCTTGCTCTATGTGTCAGATGAACACCACAAAATGTGCTAGTCACGTGATTACACTTTATGTGGTAGATGTACTATTGCTTCTAAAAACAGAAAAGTAAAAGGTGTTGCCCATAGCAACCAATCAGATACTAGCAATAATTTTTCTGTTTCATTCTTGAAAATGACAGACACAATCTTATTGGTTGCTATGGGCAACTCTACCACTTGTCTGTTTTAGAAGCTTTAGTAAATCTTACCACTATGTCTTCACTTAATGACTGAAGTTGTGTTACTGGGCCTGATTCAGCAAGGATCGCAGTTGCTAATATGCATGCAATCGGCCGATTGTTGCACATGCGTATGCATCGCAGTGTGCGAACTAGCTATTGCGATCGGGACTGCGATCACAATGACTACTCAGACCCATTGCAGAGTGATTGACAGGAAGTGACATTTGTGGGGGGGGGGGGGGGGTCGGCCAAACGCAGGCATGCCAGTGCATTTCAACGCCGTTGTAGGGGCGTGCATAAATTATCCACTACGATGCCATACGCAGCCTGAGAGCTGGCAGCGTGCGTGATTGTTAGCAATTTCTGAGTAAGGTCAGGGCTTGTTGAAGTGTGCGTGAGGCTGCAATGGTACTCTATTGTACCGATGGTTTTGCAGTCTTGCTAAACATTATGGATGTGTGTAAGGTAAAGTGAGCGTCCTTATGTTGTGCTGCGACAGTATAGCGATTGCAATGGATTAGCATTCCTTCGCAGTGATACTGCGCGCGTAATCATTATTGCAATCGCAGTTGCGATCCAAAATGAATCAGGCCCACTGTTTCTAGCAGTCAATGTATATGACCCTTCACCGCACCGCCTTTCCTTGGAAACATATGAGACATGTAAGTTTCCTCAATAGAATCTGCTTACTGTTGAAATTGGATTGATTATCTGTAATATTCATTCCTCATAGCTTTTGTGCCGGTCTCATATTTTAGAAGAATTACTGTATCTGGTCATCATCAACTAATAAAAGCTTAGGGTTGCTTGTGCCTATCTGTAATTCTTAACCCATTCTTGGTTATTTACATCTGGTCTCTCTATATTAATAACCTTCCTCAGGTGAGCTCTGGACAACACCATATCTTTTTCCTTATTTACTCCATTTGAAATACTAAGTTACTCTCATACACTGTACGTTTGTTAGCAGTCTTCTGTTGTGCTGTGTCTGAGCCCATAACCTCTTGCAGAAAATGTTTCTGTGTTAAAGCATCAACACGTACCTAAATATTGTAGGATAAACTTTACTGTGACCAGAACATGTAATACTTTATAATACGAGAGTATTAACAAACCAGATTCTACAATAAAGAACACTAACCTCAAAGAGATACACTACACAGCTACAGCTTAGGATATAATGCAAGCTGCTATCCCTTCAGCAATGCTCACCATGCAGCTTTTGCTATACTTAGTCCCACTAACGTTGCACACCACTCTACAACTAAGTCATTTCTGTGTTTCGTTGTTATAAATAAGGGAGCTAGATAGAAAGCACACATCAACTACTGTTTGTGTTACTGATGACTCTGGGCCTAATCTAGATATGGATGATTTTCCATAGCAGCTGCTGCCCAAAAATCTTCTGTAGGAAAAAGACACCTCCTGCCAGCATCTCAGATCTGATGACTGCATTCCGAAGACACAGGATCAGATCAACATCACGATCATCGGTCGCAATGTTAGCAGCATCGACCATCTGAGTAAGCCAGTAACTCTGCGTCGGAAGATGCAGACATTGGCCTCGGCAATCCCAGAAAACAGGGCCGAAAAACCCCGATTAATGGAAACGCTGCCCCATCCCTGCCTCCAAACAACAACGCAGGACTCATTCTGCACATGCGCAGTCCTTCCACCATCGGAGATGTACACAAACCATTGGTTGAATGTACATCTCTGATAAGGCCATCTATTGGAACCAGTTATTCATTTATCTGTATGCATCTACATTCAATGTGATTACCACATATTCAGACATTTGCAATCAAATATACCTAGAATTTTGGAAATTCCTCTGAAATTGCTGCCCGCCTAATACTTGCAACCACTGTCATGTAACTAAAGCTCTTAGGGGCACATGATGTGACCTGTGTGTATCTTGCACAAAACAATCTCCTGAAAATTCCACACACTAAACTATATATCTGCTTTTTAACAACCTCTTTTGTTTAATTAGCTAATTATTTACAATTTATAGCTTGATTAATGTTTGTTGTCAAATAAAACCTAGTGTTCCCTGCAACTTTATTGACTTAGCAAATGTTTGCATCTATACACCTATAAATCATGATAGGGGATTGGTACACTTTATATAAAAATATTTATATTATGTCATTATTTTGGGGTGTGTAGTTATTTCCATGCAGCCTTAGTGAGCATAGTGCAATTGCAACAAAGTACAGTCAGAGCACAGGCTGTAATGGATTCATAGTGCTCAATCCAATTAGCCGTGAAGTGGACGAGTTGCCATTGCATCAGCGAAGAAATACTGGCAAAGGCACCACAATTCACTCTCTTCGCTGACCTCGGGGTTACACATTTTTGTACACAGCCCTATTTTTTTTTTTTGCCTGGGCTCATGGTAATGTAAGTTACCACATTGTTTTCTAAAAAAGACAAAGCAGAAACTCTAATGAAGGATCATATATGTTATTGTACTCATATTGTCTTCAAGTACTATTTTCTTTCTTTTATTGTGCAGTTGTTGCAGATGTTCTACAAGCAGCAGGAAGAAATCCGTAAATTGCGTGATCAATTGAACCAAAGAGATATTCAGATCCGCCAACTTGAGTTAGAAATCAAGAATGTTCGGAACAGTGCAGTCACCTATTGACTATAGTCCACTACCTACAGACCCAAGAATGTAACACTGAAGATTGTCTCCAAAAACATTTAACTTTATTTTGTGTATAAATATCGGTTATGGAGACGTAGCAATGCTACACGCACTGTTTATCCTTCATTTTTTGGCCTGTGTTTTAAATGTAATTTTATGTTTTAATAGCATAATAATGGCTTTTCAATCCAAAAGGGTTTGCAGAGTATATCCATTAAAGGTTCTTATCTATATAAAAAAAAGGTGAGCACCAAATATTTAAGGGCATCTAACACTTGGCTAAATAAATGCCATAGAACAACCATAGGTCTCATTTGCGAACCAGTGGAGAACAGACTACTAATGATTTAGAATGTATTAAGTGCTTTGATATAAACTCATCAATTACTAGAAGTGAGCCAAAAATCTTAACAAGAAAGTTATTACTATTCAGGCTCAACGAAGAGAACTTTGAAGACTGTAAAGATGCCAATATTAGTAGGTGTCATTGGTTGATTGGTCAGGATGAATAAACAGCACACATATGGGATTCCTCCATTCTCTGACCTGTTCATCCCTCTTCTGGGATATTTCTCTGCTTGACTGTTATACTGCTAATCTTTCTTCTTCTTTTTTTTTTTTAATCATCCTGAAATAGTTACTGTAGTCTAATGGTTTCTATTTTTACATGTATATGCAGTATGGTTTTAAAGCATCAACCCTGCTAAGAGTATCCTGTGAGATTTTACATAACTGAGAAGCAGGTCATTGGTCTAAAATATTTCATGGGCACGGATGCTGCCAGGTAACAGTGACAGTGTCAATAATGAGAATTAAAGTGCTGCTTTTTAAATGGTAAACTGGTTTCCTTTCAGTTTATGGATATTCTGCATATATAGCCTGATTCAAATCCCAGTTCTACCTAGTGCAATACCTCAGTACCTTGCTAATTTCCAGAGGTCACAGAAACCAAGATATAGCACTCATTGGACAAACTATTCTTGGATTCTGGAGAGCCTATAGTCACTCAGTTGGCTGTATTGTGCAAAAAAGTATCCCTCCTTTTTGTGTGTGTAAATATACATATACATTAGCTTTTGAGTACACTAGTCGCATACCAATAAAAAATGCATTAAAAGAGGAATGATCAGGCCCAACTAAAAAGAAAATTATTTGTACTCGGACCACAGCAGTTAAAAATAGTCCTGTTTGATTTTTATAGAAGACAGCAGATGTTTGAATTTAATTACATTTAATTTGTTCATTTATTTTGTATATTTGTCTCTAATTATTTAAATGTCACCTTTTCTTATGTTACTGTTGCAGAGCTGGACGTATACTCAGCATACACATAATTACATCATTTTTGTTATCTGCATCTTATTACTTTTTTATTTTTTACACAAATTGCATTCAACACTACTTGAGAGTATACAGTGTATACTATTAACACATATTGTATTAGCAGCTCTCCACACTGTGTTAGAGTCCTTAAATAAAATACAAAAATAAGCTGTAACAAGTAGCTTTATTATATGTCAGGAAGGCTCAGCAACTACAATTGTCTACATAACAAATTACATATTGACAACAAGAAAACATCAACAATCTCGCTCTCTTTGTGTGAGTGTGTATGTATATATATCATCTGATTCTGAGTTGCACTCAAATTCAAATGAAGACACATTTAGTGATTTACATACATATGCATATATACATACCATGAGGGAGGCTCCATGCGCGGCCAGTACTCTGTGAAGTGGGTGTTTCTTGGTGTGAACTGAGCAGCTAGAAGAGATCTATGACGTAGGAGTGTGTTGAGCACATAGCCAGTGTACCATGCTATTATGAGTTGTTCACATGCAGTCGGGGCGCCCGTTTCTGATGGATCTTCTGGACCCAGCATGGGGTAGGTGTCATTGCCGATACTAATGATGACGGCTGCGAAAAACAGTGGACGGTTTGACTGTACGCATGAACACGTATGCGTACTTCTATTAGCATAAGGTAGTGAATCTGACTGCTATAGCAGCCTGTGAGTGCAGCCACTTGGCGTGAGACTCAGAATCAGGTAGATGTATCTGATAATTTAACCTCAGGGTAAAATCACATTATGACAATCTGATTGGCTCTCTGGATCAGTCTCCTCTGTGTAACTAAAATGCTTTGTAAGAAAAGCAGCCATTACATTATCCTTAATTGTGCTTTTCAGTGCTTCATAAATGAATTATCATATTCACCAGTAACTATTATCATGCCTTAAAAGAGACTTTAAATGCAATGTCTGAGACTCATGATATTGTAATCATTGAGTTAATGCTCATACAATATTAACATTTTCTAAATTAATTTAGAAAACAACTGTAAATTATAACTAGTTTAACTAATGTTCTTAGTTATTTGAAACACATATGTTTATATCAGTCTACTATATTAGAAATTATTTTAGATTGTTTAACGCAGAAGTGCCTATCAAATGTGCCCTTCTGACAGCCAAAAAAAGGAGATTTTGGTAATAAATAGTGCAGCTATATTTACTAAGCCACATTGGGCCGAATTCAATTCAGTGCGATGTTGAGTAGTCGCAGGAGGGAGCTCCCGCAGCTATTCAATACACCACGCTGTTTGGGTGGCTAAAGGATTTCTTCATGCACCCTACTGGGGATGAGAGGAGAAATCTGACAAAAGGGCAGGGCACGCAGCTGTTTGCAGGTTTAGCGCAGCGCTAACAGCCGTGCACCCGGCACTTTAGTCAGAGAATGCCGGTTTCCACACCTTCACACCATGGTTAAGTTGCGATAACTGGCATTCTCAGACTTAACCTATTCCCGACATCGATAACAGCGCGTTGAATTGAATAGCTGCAGGAGCTCCCTACCGTGGCTATTCTACATCGCACTGAATTGAATTCGGCCCATTGACATCAGGAATACAAACACCTTAATGGTTATATTTTCCTAAATAAAACCAAATCTACAGTATGATGTTTTGTCAGCTCACTTACATGCATAATAAGACATTTATAAAAAAGTTTTTGCATGCTTGTTAAAGACTATTCACAAAATGCATGGTGTGCACTGTTTTGGAAAGCACATTTTAAAAGAGTAGATTAACAATGGGCTAAAGACTCTATGAGCTGTTATGCAAGCTATGCAGTTAGTTCAGCCTGTAAATGACTGAAACGAGCTGGTTGGTATCCTGCACTGCACTTCAAAATGGCCATCTCCAAATTGGCATTTCATACTGCTGATGCATTGTACAGATTTGCATTTTTTTGGCTTTTTATTGTATAAACTGTAGCCTCTCGTTAAATGAAAAAAAAAAGTTATCCACATAAAAAGACAGTTAATAACGGAGCATGATCTATTGTCTTTATATTCAAATTATTATTTTCATGTAGAATATATTTAAATTATTCTTAAACTACATTAAAAAAATATATAAAATATGTATTTTGTACGATTCATCCGTTGTATTACTTTAAAATGTATTATTACATAGAGATTAAAAAATACATAATGTGCTCACTTGTGTTAAGTACTGGAGAGGTTAAATCTGTCATTGTTTACGATGTAAGCTTTCCAAGAACAAACAATTAGCACTTGACTGTTGTATGTTCTTCATGTGTAGGTGGAAGTAATCCAGAGTCGCAAAAGTTTTATATATTTGTCATATCAACGACTTATTTGCTTCTGTTTTTAGATTACTTCCTGCCTTTGCAAAATCAAAAGTTTTTTTTGTTAAATTTAATTTTTATAACAGTATAATAAAAATCAATTTTGTGACTTATGTGAGCTCTGCAATTAATGGTTGTTGGCTATTTTAATTAACCTTTAGGTTTTATAACAATATGTTATCCATCTGGTTTTAAGGGTCATATAGTTACAGAAAGAAGACAGAAAAGAATGCAATATAAAATGCAATGAAAGTGAATAACTGAAGATCTAAAATGGGGTATTGATTATTCCCATACTAGTGGTAAAAATGTAGAACGTGAATATATGCACACAAATTTGTTGCTTAAAATATATTACAATGGGGAATTTTTTCCAAAAATATTCAGAACAATTTCCTTACTAAAATGTGTTCTTGGTTTCACGCATGCATAATCTGGAAAAATGTTCATACCCATATTCTAAATCTTAAGAGTTGTATGTATGTAAATGTCATTAGCAGAGCTCTCAAGTAACTAAACTTGGTTACTAGGTTTAGTTCCCTTTAGGAGACCATATACACTACACAAATGATAGTTACTTTAGGTATATATCATTGTAGCTCAATACTGTATAGTCTAAATCCAGCAAAGCTACCATAATTTATGGGCTTTGCGGGAAAAATAAGATGTAGGTGCACACTCAAAGTACTAAGAATACTGAGAGTCAAAATAGTTATGATAGACTCCACAATTAACCTGGAGTATAAATGAGGTTCTTAGCACATGTGTGGCCAAAATGCATACCCACCTACCAAGTCACTGTGAACCCCATCAGAGGGGTCTCTAACATGTTTAATACTAACAAAATTAATCTAGGACTTACCATAATAGTGCCCATTCTTATGTAGATAGCAAAACGTGCTAAGAACCTCATTTATACTTCATGTTAAATGCATGGTACTACACAGGTCTCAGCATGGTAACACTCGTTTAAAAATAAGGTGTGCAGTCCAAGCCTCCCCCACTCCCCCTTTTTCCTCTATACTTTATGGGCTTGTTATTGTCATGGGCAAAAACATGTGGGAGAATGTAAAATGGCTAGAGAAACATTTTAAAAAGCTATTGTCCCTATAATAAATAAAGATCAGTAAATAAACCTTGGTTTTTATGGGGCATAGTGTCTCTACACATTAAATTACATACTTTTATTTTACTTTGTGTATATCATTGTCATTTTTATATTACACTGGACATTTCTTTTAGATGTAACAAAAGTAAAGCAATAAAATCTTAACGTTCACACTCCATTTGCAATACATATATGTACAGTTCAAATAAAATTAAGTGATTGGCCTTTTTTCATATACTGCACATCTTACACAGTGCTTTTCAACGGTGAATAAAGAATAACAACTGTCGACAAATGCAAGAGAACTTGTGATCTTTTAAAACTAATAAACTACTGTATATGCTCATTTACTGTTCTTATTCCAATTAATTTTCAGTCTTAAAGCATGCGCTATGAATACTTATTGCTTTCTAGAAATACCTCTCCAAGGACAGTCACTGGAACACAAGAGAGCAAAGTGGCATTTTATGGCCACCAAATTGGTGTATAAAAATAACAAAATATAACTGAATAGAGAATAGTTTACTAGGTGCATTTTCATAGCTTAGGGTTAGTGTTACATGAAAAGTGCTTTTAGAAATCATGTTATTGACTTGTTGACATTCACAATGTCTAACATTCTGGCAATATCGACATTATTTGACTTTGTGAGTGTTAACATGTCAACTTTTTGAAGGTCAACTTAATACACTACATCCCAAGAGCCAGTCATATAACAGATGAGCACAACAATGGTCCAAAACAGGTGAAGGACAGGGAGAGGATAGAGGCAGAGGATGTGGACTGGGAGAGGGGAGACACGGGGCACAGGCTGCGGGCTGGGATAGGGGAGACAGCATAGACAAAGGGGAAAACTATCACAATTCCGAAACGCTGACTCCGCAGAAAGAAAAGCTTTTTTGGAAGTGATACTGTAGTTAATGAGGCATAATGATTGATAATTGTGTAATGATGAATAGACCCGAGTGAAGAGGTGATTGTTTCACACGGAATTGGTATGAAATACCATCGGCCGCATGGCCGGCGGTTCAATTCCCGTCAGCGGCAGCCCGACAGAAGCCGAGTGCGACGCAGCGGAAGCCCGACAGCGCTGGAAATCTCGATCGTGGATAGGTAAGTATCCACTAACCTAACCCCCCTAACCCTAACCCTCCTTAGGGGTGCCTAACCCTAACTTCCCCCCCAAGTGCCTAACCCTAATCCACCCTCTAAGTGTCTAACCCTAACCACCCCCTTCCCCGCTGCCTAAACCTAAGTCCCCCGGGGGGGTGCCTAACCCTAAGTCCCCCCCGGGGGTGCCTAACCCTCCCTCCCCCTAGCCTAACCCTCCTGGGGGGGTGCCTAAACCTAAGTCCCCCCCGGGAGCCCTAACCCTCCCCCCCCCCGCGGCTGTCCGCTAGCGGCGCCCGGCATCACGGTCTCCCGGCGTCGGGGAAATGCGGGCGTCTACATCTAGACGCCCGGCATTTCACCCTTGCCGGGATAAGACAGTCGGGAAGCCGGCTGCCGGTATTTAGGCAGTCGGCTTCCCGATTGCCTCCCTTTCACACCATAGTCTAACTTACTCAACAAGACATGGGATGAATAAAACTTCCATAATTTTGAAATTAAATGTCTGGGCATCTTCCCTATGCTATGACCTGTATATGGCTGAGTTAATAAAATCCACACCTTTTCTCTTTTTGATTGCCAAATAATTTTAAATATTTATATAAACCTATTCCTGCTTATCCTGATAATTTGACATCAACAGTGTGAAATATGGTAAAAATGAATTAAATTGTGAATTTAAATATTTCAGTCTGAAAAAAGGGTCACTAGTCTGAGAAAACGGGTACATGTGAAAACCCTAAAAATGGGGTAGCTAGACAAGATATCACCTTATGAAACTGGGAGACAGGTGCGCTGTTCCTTGAATGTGGGTGTGTGTGGTGTATCTATAGGGTCGGGGTGTTGTGGGTGTCTATGATGGATAAATGTGTGAAATGAAGGAACGGACAATATGTAGGAGGCCAAATAATTTATTGCAGTCACAGTGCTACTCCGATGTGGTCTCGGGGACGGGGAGAAGGGGGTTGCGTGGAAGAAGATGTGGAAGAGGGATGGTGTGGATGGAGACTCTGGGTGGGGAGGTTGGTGGACCCTTTTAGGGGGCTCCTTGTCGACATTTGGTCTTCAGAGTCTCTGGTGCTGTGCTTGCAGGAGCCGTGGTCTGTTGTAAGCACCCAGGCAGCGGCCCGCGAGGTGGTAACTTTAGTCTCAAAGTACTTACCTACCGGTAGGATTTGATACGTTGTTGATGGGCACTGTGTCAATCCCACGGTCCGGTGACCAAACCAGTGAAGCACGCCAGGTTAACCAATGCACAGCACCGACCTTACCACACGGCCACACCGCCCATCAATGAGTCAAATCCTACCTGTAGGACGCTGCATGGGTGCTCACAACAGACCACCGCTCCCGCAAGCACAGCACCAGAGACTCTGAAGACTGTTGACCAAAGGTCCAGTAGGGGAGACATGCAGGTCAATGCCCTCCCCTTCTCTATTTCCCTTCTCCCACTTTTTCCTCTGCATATTATATAATGGCTGCGTGATAGTCAGGGTCCATGGTGACACATTACGCTGATCACTTTCACTGATGTGTTAGATTCTATTGCAGTAAGGTGCCTCTGATGTCTCTCTATTCTGGTATTACAAGTGCAGCCTTTCCACGTTATGGCACAGCTAGCTCCGTTTGACAGCCGGTGGGGGGTCGGTATGAATGACCGCCGGACCTATGTCCGATGCCGGAAGATCGGTAGCAGTGAAGATCCCGACAGGTAAGTGCCTAACCCTAAGTCTCCCCCAGGAGCCCCTAACCTATCACACACCCCCGCGGCTATCCATGCACGCCACTCGGCTTACTTTTGTTTGGTATGCCGGGCGTCAGGCTCTCGGCGTAGGGATGATAGGCATCGGGATTTCGACACCTATCATTAGTCCCCTGTCAGGATTGCAGTCGGGAAGCCGGTGGTCGGCATTTCAACAGTCGCTTCCTGACTGCATCCCGCTGGGTTGTGTGTCTGTTTATATGTGAGGTGGAATGACCTCACTTCCGGGGTTGGTATTGAACGGGCTCTGCTCATGACATGCATTGAGGCGGGTGCCATATTAGCTTGCCATTATACTCATTTTTATGAGCTGATTTACATCTATTGACTACCGTTTACAGGGGTAAGAATTCTATGTGTGCTTAACCGCTAGGTTAGCTATATTTGCTGCTGTTTGTGAGATTCAATTCCTATTTGAATGGCTAATTTTCAGTTCTTAGTTGTATTAATTGGTGGGCGGGGTTATGGGGTCTTCTTTTGGTATATTTGAAGCCTCTGGCAGTGGGTGTGTAGTATGCTAGGTGGTGTTGTCCTGTTTGTACTGGATAGAGTTGTCCTAAAGACGGTTCCTGCGAGGACTGAATCGTTGACCATCAGTACGGTGACATTTTTAATGAGTGTTCGAATAAAGATGTGATTTTTGTCTTTACTATCACCTGGTGAGTGCCCTTTTTTCTAATTTTGTTTGTGGATACCTCTGGATTCCTAAGGAGTACCGCCGCCTTATACTACATGATTTAATGCTTTGAGTGC